>JAJPUD010012086.1:0-51083 GCA_023553655.1 Myrmecobius fasciatus
TTCCAGAAATTGAAGTCATGCTCCCTGGCCTGTAGTTTGCAGATTCTATTTTATTTTCTTTTTGGGAAATTGGGACACCTAGCCTTTTCTGGGCCCATATTACCTCTCTTATGATCCATCATCTTCCCAGTACAGCTGATAATGGCTCCATCATCACAGCTGAGGTTTCTTTTCATACCTAAGGACGCAGCTCATCAGGACCAGAATTCATCACTGAATTCATCAAGGGTAGCTTTATGCTCTTATCTCCTTGTTTGTATTCAATAGACATTTTTGTTCAATACTGCCCAATCCAAGTTATTCTCCTTAGTAAAGAAAACAGAGACAATAATTGGACCATTCTGCCCTCTTTCTCATTAAATCCAGCAGCGATGCTATCCCTTCTTTGAACCTTATCTCTCCCCAATATGGCTTGCTCATATATATATATATATATATATATATATATATATACATGCACATATGTATATATATAATATTTTTAATTTAATATTTTATTTTCTCCAATTACATGTAAAATCAATTTTTAACATTTGTTTTCAAAACTTTGAATTCCCCCCATATGATTTTAAGAAACTGCCTTTCTGTTGTCTTACCTCAACTCTTTCTGAACTTTAATACTCCTGATAGCATTCTTCTTGTATTGAACCATACTTTTATATTTTTCTTCCATCCCCCACATTCATACCTTTGCATTGGCTGTCTCTCAAGCCTACAATGTGCTCCTCCTTCCTTCCCTCTTCTATCTCATAAAATCCCCCACTTCTTTCAAGATTCAGCTCAAGTATCAACTTCCACATTCTTTTACCTAGCATTTTTATAATATCTGCCGTGCATCTACCAACATGCTAGACCATGGCAGGAGTTACTAGATTGTGAGGGACAGTAAAAAACATGTTCTGTTGCCTCAAGGAAACTATAAGCTATGTCCAGCTCTCTGAGCCCTCATTAGGAACACAATTGGGATACTAGATGGGGAAGGAGCTGAAGCAGTAGCCCCAAGCATTGCCTGCTATAAGTTAAATGAGTAAGTATTTTTAAACTCACTCAAAAAAAAAAAAATTAGGTACTTAGGAAGGCTACATAGCAAAGTTTCTTTTCTTTTCCCACATTTTTGATTGAATCTATCTTTCACCATCCTTGCCAATTTGATGAGTGTGAGCCGGTGATCAAATCATGTTAATTTGCATTTCTAGGGACTCGATCACCTTTTTTAAATGATAGCTCATAATTTGTGAACTGGTGTGTCCCTATCCTTTCACCTCTTATCTATTAAGTGATCAATCTTGGGAAAATAGATATATCGATTCCCTATAGATTTTGAATGTCAGACTTTTTATCAGAAATCTTCCATGCAAATATTTTCCTCATCCGTATTCTTCCTTTTTATTTTAGCTGCATTTATCTTTATTTCTGCAGATACTTTTTATTTTTTATATAATGGTAGTAAACTGTTGTAACTGGTTACAATTCATACTTTTTCTAACATTGTGAGATGTATTATTCTTACTGCTTTTATAATAATTGTGTCCTCATAAGACATAAAACCTTAACTAAAAAATTGTGCCATAAAACTTCAGACTATTATACAAAAATACCTGTACACATTCATGTCTTTTTTCATTATTTTATTAATGATTTTAGGGTTGTTATATCACTATTGTTTCTTAACAACTTTCTCTTTCACTATAGTCCTCTCTTGTAACAAAACACAATTAAACAAAAACAAGCTTGATAGGTATGAGATGGCATAGCATAAATAAGTTAGAAGAACACGGATCATATTACCTATAAAACAAATGAATAAGAGAAGAATTTGTGAACATACAAAGATAGAGAGCACTGTGAGATATAAAATGGATAATTTTAATTGTATTAAATTTTAAAAAGGTTTTGCACAAATAAAACCAATGTAATCAAGTTTTAAGGGAAAGCAAAAAATTGGGGAGAAAATTTTCGATAAGTTTCTCAGAGAAAGATCTCATCTCAAATACGTTGAGAACTTTATAAAATTTATAAGAATATGAGTCATTTCCCCAATTGACAAATGATCAAAGGATATGAATAGGCAGTTTTTTGGAAAAAGAAATCAAAGTTATATAAAATTGGTCTAAATTCTTATTGATTAGAGAAATACAAACTAAAACAACTTTGAGATACCATCTCATACCTATCAGATTGGCTAAAATAATAGAAGAGGAAAATGACAAGTGTTGAAGAAGATGTGAAAAAACAGATACTAGAACATTGTTGTTGGAACTATGAATTGATCCACTTTGGAAAATAACTTAGAATTATACCTAGAGTTAAATAATTGGGGGCAGCTAAACTGCATAGTGAATAGAGCATCAGCCCTGAAGTCAGGAGGATCTGAGTTCAAAATGAGCCTCATATTTAATACTTCCTAGGTGTGTGAAGTCGAGCAAGATACTTAACCACAACTGCCTCAAAACAAAACATAAATATATTTTGTGTTTAGGTGATATGTATGTGTGTATGTCAAATGATGACCTTCTCTGATTTAGGGATGGGAAGGGAAGGAGAGAAACAACTTGAAATGTAACAAAAATTTAATTTAATTTAATTTATAAAGAAAAGAAACTAGATATGGTGATATGTCTAAAGAAAAAACAATAAGGCATTCAGTTTTCAACTGTATAACCACTTGATCTTGGGACCACCCAATTTCCCTAAAGGCATCATTGATTCTCTGATAATACTACATGTGTTTCTCAACCAAAAAGTAGGACTTGGCTATCATTATCTTAGCACGAGGTTTCTACCAAGCTATGGATTAAATTGACAACAGAGAAATATGAATTAGTCACCATTATGAAATAATAGCTGATATCAAATGAGGCTTTATATTTTATAAAGTTCTTTTACCTAGGTCTCATGATAATCATGTATATGTATGGTAGGTTACACAAATACTATTTCCACTATTTTACAGAAAGGAAACTGAGGTTCAGAAATATTAAGTAACAGATGTTAAGATTACACAGTTAATAATTTGTCCAAGTAAAATTCATGCCCAAGTCTTGTAATTCTAAATTCTATTTTGCTTTCTACCATACTGTGTAACTGACTCCCATAGTGCTCATTTTAAATCAGTGAGTCAGTCAGTTAACATTAAGTGCCTGCTATGTACCAGGAACCATACTAAGTTTTGAGCATAGAAAAAGAAACAAAAGTCCCTACAAGTTACTAATTTTCAGAGGAAATGACTGCTTTAGCAGAGAGGCTGAGAGTTAGTTATAGGTAAATCTTTGAAGTCTAAGAGCTAAGAAAGCTATTCGAGAAGACTTTTCTTATGATTAGTGAATGTGCCACAAGTTTGGCTGGGTTTGGCTTTCCTGAGAATTAAAAATATAAAGATCACTTAGATGAAAGGAGGAGCAATTGATTTGTTCTATCTCTTACAGTGGAATATGAAGGATAGTTCAGATTGTTACAGCAGTGTAGTGCTGACCACTGGCCAAACTATCTCTTGATATACTCCAAACAGTCTTAGTATGAACAATCTATCACTAGCGGTCCCCTAATCAATTCTCTGGCTTTGTGAGAAACCTTGTTGGTGATATCATCTCAGAAACCCTATACTCAAGTGTTGGCAAATGAACACCAAACAACTCACTGAGGTACCAGGTTTTTTTTAATTATTTTAAAAAAATTTTAATTTTAATTTTTTAATCATTGGGACAAATTTACTGAAAACAAGTACTTTGCAACTTCTCATGTAAAAGAAAAAAGGAATTAATACAGAAGTCTATATCATGACTTTTAAGTCAAAATGAAATGCAAAAAAATGGGTGATGAGGTATTGAGGTAAAAGATATTTTGGCCTCTGCAAATTGACATCAAACTAAGAACTTTTATGCATCCTTAGTGAGAGTATATGTGTTGAGGCTAAAACTGTCAGGATTTTGGAAAAATCTAAATCTGAGCCTCAGTGAGCCAGACTGTCATTTGGCCAAGGGCCTGTTGGCAGATTTATTTGAGTCAATGTTATGTTTTGTTGGGTTTTTATTCACTTTTATTTTGGTTTCTTGTTAGCTTTTGAATTCTCTCCATTTCTTTTCTCATACCACCATACCTCAGTAAGGCAATAAAAACAAAATTTGTTACAAATATGTTAGTCATGCAGGACAAACTCCCATATTAGCCATGTTCCCATAAAAAGAGAAAAAGAAACAGAGAATATTCTCCAATGTGCACTCTGAGTTGGTATGGAGGTAGAGAACATGTTTCATCATGAGTGCTCTGGCTGGTTATTATCAACATTTTTAAGCATTTGCTATCAACTAGAAAGATAGTAAGCACTAGTGGTGGAGGAACAACAACAGGAAAAGTGTCCTCAGAGAGCTTGCATTCTCCAAGAGGAATTCGACATGTCATTAGTTACATAAACATGAGATGATTTGAGGGATCAATTAATGAGCATTTATTAAATATTTGCTGTGTGAAGAACATACATTATGAGGTATAGTTCCAATGAAAATCAAAATTAAATCCCTGTCCCCAAGTAGTTTCATTCTAATGCAAAGACAGTATATAAATAATACCTACAGGATACGTATAGAATAGATGGAAGACATTCTGAGAAGGGAAAGGGAGAGAGCACTAACAATTAGGGGGATCAGGGCAGGCTTCATGCCGGAAGCGGCCCTTCTTCTGTGAGCTTATTGCCTCCTCCCAGGAAAGAGCCGACAGAAACGTGTGAGGATGTACACTCTTTATCACCACTTCAGTTCATGAGACATAACTTGATTTCTTGGAAACTAGCAGATCACAGATGATCCTTGTACTGAAAACAAGTCCAAATGAGCAGGGAGAAATATAGTCAGGGGATGGCTTAGCGCCTCTGGAGGACATTCTTCCTACAAATCATAAGGCAAAAATGGCTAAAATGGAACCCCTGCAAAAAGGGCTCAATTGAATCCAGCAGTCTTCAGGAAGCCCTTCCTAGTTACCCTAAATTCTAGTGCCTTCCTTCTATGGATTTTTTCACGGGTCTCCTGTCTGGATCTTGTTTTTAGAGTTTCTTCACGTTGGCTTCCCCATTAGCTCCTTGAGGACCATCTTTTGCCTTTCTTTGTATCCTCAGCATTTAGCACAGTGCCCAGCACATGGGAAGCACTTAATGTTTATCAACTGACTCAAGAAGAGCAAGCCCGAAAATGGCTCATCAAGGAACACATCATCAGCAGATGTTCTTCCTAATCCATATAAATGACTTTCCAGCTGCAATGGATATCGGCCACAACTGTCTGATTTCTGCATTGAAAAATATTGTTGGGTTCTTATCAGCATAAACTTTGAGCCCATCTTTGTATGCAATTATTCTCCAGTAGAATCTCTCCATAGTCCAAAGCTTTGGGCACACTTCAGTCATTGCTAACCTAAATCTCTCCTTGCTACAACTCGTATTCCCTGAGGTCCAGTCCTCTCTAAAGACAGAGGAAGTTGGTCCATGGCTCCTTTGAAACGTGTGTACACTTGTAGCTTTATTTACCTTGAAAATTCAGCTCTTTTTGAACTGACTTCCCTGTTCCTTCTGGATTTGATACAAAGTGTGGAAAAAACAACCTGTAATTTGAATTGAAATATGACTTCAGAGAATAACTTATGATGCTACCATTCTTCTACGGGATATTTTAGTTCAAAAGTTAAGCTTAGATCTTAGGGTATTACAGAAGGATGGGGGATCCAGATCTGGGTCACCACTGGTTCTGTGGCTTCTGCTGAGGCCATTTTTCCTTCTACCATTGCATCTGCTATTTAGAGTCTTGGAGGGGGCATCCAAAAATGGCAGCTCAAGTGACTTGCCCAGAGCCACACAGCTAATGTCAGAGACAAAGCCTGGACCCAGTCTTCCAACTTGAGGAACACTTGTCTAGCCATTATCTCATCATGCTTTCTTGCCAACTTCTCATACAGTCTACATGGTCATTTGATGTTTTAGGATTTTTTTGGAGATATGTGAAATGTCCATGTCTGGCTCCTCTATTTCCCACTTCCTTGCTATGATTATTTCTGAATGGACTGCATCCCAGTGACTTAATGATGCAGCCTAGCCTCAGATATTTTATTCTTTTTCCTCTACACTTTGTACTAGGAGAAAACATGTTTTTGGACCGATTTAGGATTTCTTTTTTTTTTCTTTTTTTCCTTTTTTTGGGGGGAGGTTGAAGGTTGAGAAAAGAAAGAGTAAATCTATAGTATCTTTTATATAGCATTTTAAAATGATGTTTTAAGCAAAGCTCAACCATTTCAACTAAGATATTTTGCTTTTGTGTTTTTAAACAGGTAACAATGAAAGCCAAACAGCTGAAGGATTCTGTGACATGTACCCCAGGTGTGTAAGTATGAGTATTATCATGGTCACTGATAGCTGCTTTCTTCACCAGGGACTTGATATGCAGGAGTGTTCTGGCCTAACTTTGGGCAGAGCTTCCATCGTGAAAACACAACATTTAAAAAATAAATGTGACCGAACCACAAATTCCACAGAAACAACTGTCTCTATCTATGTAGTAATAATCAAGGTGATCACAGTGAGGTGGCGGGCCCTTAGGAAATGCTTGGGGGAGTCCATGCCTCTGAATGTGGGACTTGTAGTTCAGGTGCCCCCTGAAAGGCGTCCTCTAGCACAAGTAGCAAACATGAGCCCCATGGCCTGTTGTTGCCCACAGTGCTCTTGAATGGGACCCAGATTAAAATGCAATTGGGAAATATTGAGCAAAATTTTAAAAAATATATAACAGGGGGCAGCTAGGTGGTGCAATGGATAGAGCACCAGCCCTGATGTCAGGAGGATCCGAGTTCAAATTTGACCTCAGACATTTAACATGTCCTAGCTATGTGACCCTGGGCAAGTCACTTAACCCCAGTTGCCTCAGCAAAAAACAAAAACAAAAACATAACATACACAATGTTAACATGTGGTTTTCTAAATCCGTATGAGCCCTTCAGGGTCCTTAGGTACAGTTTAATGACTTGTTTCTATTTAAATTTGACAGTCCTGATCTAAAACAGGACTTGGTCAAGCTGGCCAGAGGTCCATCGAGAAAGTGGCCCCTGGGGGAGGGCGAAGGGGCTCCTGCTGCCTCAGCTTCACCCTTTCAAAAGGGGTCTACCCCGAACGGCTGAATCTGCCCTCTAAATAAAAGGAGCTTGGCCAGCAGCACCAAACAGTCTGGGGCACCCTCAGGAAATGGCCTTGGGGGGCTCACAGAAGCACAGTAGAATTCAGCATTCGGGGTCTCACTGAAGGAAAACCTGCTGCACGTGGCCCTCGCACGCGCCTCACATCCTTAGAGAGTACTCAGAGTCCTTATACAGACTTGAATGCACCCAAAATGCGACCTCCCCGATTCCCCAGCATTGCTTCCGCATCTCTGCGCTTAGGATAGAGAGACAGGAACTGAAGGGAAAGGGCCATGGCTTCCTTAAGCCTCAGTCCCATCCCAGGTCCACGCAGGGATCAAGTGACCAAGGCCCATGACTGGCTTCAGCTGCGGCTCCAACAGTACACCCCAAAGAAGGCAGTGGGAGAGGACTGTTTGCTCTGCGACTTGGAGGACTGGGTGGGAGCCTGGCCCTGTCTAGTGCTTTGTGAAGCTGGCTCCCCTTCCCCAGGACTCCAGAAGCTGATCACTAGCCATTGTTTTCTCCTGGGGACCAAGGGGTTGTTGTGTTAATAAGGTGGGGCAGTTTGAGGCAGGAAGCTCCGAGTTTCCCCCTTTCCTCCCAGCAGCTTGGCCACCCCCTAAGTGAGAGGAAAAGGGAAGGTAGGAAGTCCTAAGGTGGGTCCTGGAGCTGCTCTGAGACCTCTGCCTTGGAGGAACACTAGGAGCAGAGAGGAGGAGAACCAGCTCCTCTGGTCTAAACTCATTTACAGAAGGAGAAAAACAGCCAAGAGATGAAGTCTAGAATATTGCAATCAATGCCCTCTAGCCACATGCAGAAACATTTTAATCTCATAAAGGGCAATTATATCTGTGTGATAAGTACATACAGCATACACATATGAATGTGGATAAGTTAATGACAGATTCATTGATTTAACAGCCTTAAAAAGTTTCAAGTCTTAGATCTCCCTGTGTGTTGTGAGGGGCAGTCTCTGAGCACCCCTCGGTACCTCCCCATACCTGCACAAGGCACCCTGGTGTGACCCTCACCGCCCTGGGCTCCCAGCCATGGTGCTTGTGGACCAGAGGCTCCCGGCATTCTTTGCCTGGCCGTCAGACGGGACGTGTTCAGTGTCAAACGAAATCGGCTTCCCGAGCCTTGAACCTGGCCACGGGCCAAACCACAGCCCTGTCGGTTATTGGAGATCAGATATTCTAGCCACGAACCCCCAACTGGGTTAGGCCCTGATGAGGTGCTTCTAGTCACCACTGATTCTCCAGAAGAACAGTCTCGTCCTTCCCATCCTGAATGAAAACACAGGTGACCTGCTGGACAGGCCTGAGACACCCCACTCTTTTCTGCACTTGTGGAGGGGAGCCTACGCCACGAGGGAAAGGGCCAAGAACAGCCCACCCTGTTAAGGAGGACAAGCAGACAGGACCATTGAGATATCTTCACCACAGTGCCCACCCCACAGGACCTAGCTTGCTCCCCTAATTCTGTTCCACATTTCTTCTCCTTCCCCCCTCTGCCAAATCAGTTGTCGAGTCCCTTTTGTCTGCCTCTGGAATCTCTTTGGTAAGTACGCCTTCATCCTATTCCTATACCAGTAATATGTACGTGCTGCCAGCGGGTCTGCCCCCCAATTTGTTTCTCACATCCCTTGTCCCTCCTCCAGTTACCAGGTCGATATTGAATCCAAGAACGCATCCCTTTTCTGCTCCAAAGTCCATACTGATTCCCTAAACAGAAAGTTCAGATTCCTTCACCTCATATTGAAAATCTCTGTAATCTCGCAGCCCCCAATTTTTCCAGTTCTCTCTCAACCTACTTTCCGCTGCATGAGCTGCAGATCTGAACTCTTCAGCGTCCCCTCCAGTCCCACCTCAGTGCCTGTAGTGCCTGTATCATTTCCTGTGCTGAGAATTCCCTTCCACCTCCTATTTCCACCTCATGAAATCCTCTCCATCCTCAGAGACCCCAGTCCAATGCCGTCTCCACGAAGCTTCCTCCTGTCCCCAGGAACCACCTTTGCCTCATGTAGGGCTTGGTTTGCACCTTTTTTCAAACAGGGACTCTCTATGAGCCATATTATCACCATTTGGGGATGTGCTGTAGGAGGCAGGACCCAAATCTCTTTTCTTTGGATTTTGGGCCTGTGCCCCATGTTGTTTATGTAGTGGGTGCAAGATTGGTGTTTCTCTAAGGAGAAGCCAGAAACCAGAGAATAAGTCAGAGATACAGGTGGCCAACCAGCATGGGACATTTCTGAGACTAAAGCTTGGGTGAGCAGCCCAAAAGCCCAAGATTGGACTATCTTTGCAGCCGTACCCACAAACCTTCTCCCCTCTGGGCCCCCAGCTCCAGTACCCCAAATCTGGAGTCACTTCCAAAGGCCCAACCGAGTCCAAAAAGGGAAAGCTTTGGGGGAAAGAGTTCCCACAAAGGCACAGTGGATCCACTTTCTGTTTGAAAACCATTTCATAGTTTGAAAGTATAAAAAGAATGAAATGTAAGAGAAAGTTTGTCAGTAGCTGAGGGCTGTGGTTAGTTAGCCCAAGGCACCTCAAACCATAAATCAGGGAGGGAGGGAGGGCTTCTTACAGGAAGTGCCCCTGCCGCTTAGGAGGGAAAGGAACTTTCTTAGTCAGCCATTTGATAGGGCTAAGACAACTTGGTCGAAATGACCTCAAATCTCACTGCCAGGCAGGGAGAAACAGCATCATCATTGCAACTAGCAGTTACATAGTGTTTTAGGGTTTGAAAAGCACTTCCAAATTTCAGTATGACAACAGCCGCCTTGCTAGCTGGTAGTATGTTTTTTAAGGTGTTTTTCAAACTTTAAAGCACTATAGAAATTATTGTTGTTGTTGTTGTTCCATTGTTTTAGCAGAAGAGAACTGCCTACCTGCTGAGTTTCTAAACAGAAATTCGGGGTCATTTTGACAAAACAGTTTTCTTCATTTTGCATGTGTCTTTATAACTAAAATTCTGGATTATTAGTGAGGAGCTCCCTTCTTCAGCTCCTAGGCGGGGCCCTCTCCACCACTAGGAGCCACTTCCCCGCTCGCCTTCAGTCCTTTCTCGGTCCCCAGCCCTCCCCGGGACCCTGGCGCTCTCCCCTAAGCCGTTCTCCCTTTCCCACAGGCCTGGTCAGACTGTCGGAACTCAAGTCGTCAGCCCAGACCTCCAAGCCCTCCAAAGGGGCCGTGACCTTGTCCGACCACCTCATCACTCAGAGGGAAGAGAAAGAGGCGGTGCAGGAGGTAGACGACCGCCCCGGGGACAGCGCAGGAGCCGAGCCCGAAACTCGGCCCAGGAGGCGCAAACCGGCACCGAGGGAGGAGCTGGAGGAAAGGCCCCGGGGGAAGCGGCAGAAGGACTTCGACATCAACGAGCAGGAGGAGGCGAGCGACGAGGAAGGGGCCGGGAGGAGGACGCGAGGCCGGCCACCGGCCGAGGAACTGTGGACGCAGAGCCAGCAGAAGCTGCTGGAGCTGGCCTTGCAGCAGTACCCCAAGGGCACGTCGGACCGCTGGGACAAGATCGCCAAGTGCGTGCCCGACAAGTCCAAGGTCAGTCGGGAGGGGAGGGGAGGGGGCGGGGCGTCTGGCCCTCAGCTCCCGGTCTGCAGCCAGCCACTTCTCTAAAATGGCCCCTCTCATGACTCCTCGTGGCCTTCCTGTGTCCGTGCGCTTGTTAGGGCTCAGCTCGCTGGATCTTGGTGTTGACGGAGTCAGGGTCACAGGCTCGGTCCTCTTAGAGACCACTTGCTCCCTGACAGAGAACTTGAGAGAGCCTCCTGAAGACCCCTTTTCCCCCTTCCCCCCCTCCCCAACTACCCCATGGCTCTTGTGAATGTTCCCAGTCATTAGAAGGGACAGGGCTCAAGCACCACCATCAAGCAAAGATATGCTGTTGGAGACCAGAGGCCCTGGGTTCAGCTTTTCCACTTCCACCTTGTGGCTGGGCATAAATCCTAAGGTTTCCCCGGGCCCCCCAGTTTCCTCACCTGGAAAATCGAGGCACTTTAGCCTAGGAGCATGGCCTTTTAGAAAACAGAGATCTGATGGCTGCATTTCCACTTAATTGGTTTCCTTTGGAATCCTAGGTACTTTGCTTTCTGCCTTTAAAATACATTTCTGAAAAGGGGTCCATAGAATTCCTCAGACTTCTGTCAAAGAGGATTCTCCCTGTTCTAAATCTTAAGAGGATCCCTGCTCCAGAACACTCACAAAAGTCAGCCATGCTTCCATCTTCTTGGAAAGCACTGGCTATGTGAAAACAAAAATCTGTGCAAAATCACAAGGCCTGAGTCCAGCTTCTTGGGATCCTTATATATCTCGGAGTATCCCCACAGTCCCCCTGATTAATTGTAAAACACCTGGTGGGAGAATTGAGGGTCAGCTTGGCTTCTGCATCCCAAGCTATGGCTTGGCTAGCAGCCTCCCACCCAGTCACTATCGGCCAGAATCCATCTGTAAATCAGTCCCTTGGGGAGACTGAAAGAAGGCCCTCACCTTGGGAATTCCCTTCCCCTGTGCTGCCAGTTCAGCTCTCTTGTGCTTTGGGGTGTCATCTTTTCCATTCGGGTCTGTCTTGACACAAAGGGAGTCCCCTGGGTGTTATTTATTGTAATAACTGTTCTTTAGTTGTAGTTGTATTCAGAGACCAGACCGAGGCACCAGGAACACTTTCAGGTATCAAAAGACCAAATCCCTCTTCTGTTGCATGTGCCTATCACTTAATAGCCTCTGGGCAAATTGATGTTCACTTAAATTCTCCGTTTTTTTATTGAAATTCTGTGTTAGAAAATCTAGCTCATGGCCATGTATATATCTAAGTGCAAAGACTCCTGCTTAAAACCATAAAGTTGGGACTAATGGTTGAGCCAAACCAGGAGACTCAGATCTGCCCCATTGACATGGGGCCTGCCTGACATCTGTCCACATCTGTCTGTGGCTCCCATAGATGACTAAGCAGACATTTTTACATATTTGATTCATTCACTCTAGTTTAGAAGAATGGAGCTCATCATAGTAACTTCTGTAAATAGAGACCCTGAAACGGACTCATTGCATCAGTCCATCGTTAGGAGGCATATTCTTAAAGCTAGTTTATTCATTCACCTTAAAAGTATTGTGTATGGGACCAGGCCACTCGGGAGGCCGTTGGCTCCGTTGTCCAAGCAGTCGGCCGGAGAATGCTGACCAGTGGGCAGGGCTCGGAGCTGGGGACAGGGGTCGGGGTCAGCTGGGCCCAGCTCAATAGCCATGTTTCTTCCCAGGTATTGGTAGGTAAGAAACAGCTGCTCTCTCAGGGATGCAGTATGTTGGTTACTTGGGAGGGGACAGTCCCCTAAAAGACATTATGTTCACACAAAATTCATATATGTTCCTCATTTGAGACTTTGGCCATGGCTACCTTTGTTAGATTTTTTTCTTTTTAGTTATAACATGTTGGATTCTGCAGAGACCTTCAGGCAGATGTAGATAACATTTTTCTATTAGAAAATACTCACATAAAACCACATAATTAAAATGAACTCCAAGTTTGCAGGGAAGGGAAAGAATTCCCAAGAAACCAAACAGTCGGGCCCTTCCGCCCTGGGCCAAGCTGAAAGTCTTGATAAGCAAAAGCAGAGTGGACCCTGGACCCCTCTGGCCTTGCCGGCAGGCAGCCCTGCCCTGCAGTGGCAGTATGGATAACCAATGAGGATCATCCGAGGCAGATAGATAGTAATAAATGTACATTTTGCCTTCTTTTCCCCTACGACGAACAAATGGACAAGTTCTTTTCCCTGGATCTCTTCTCTAGCAAGGAGGTCTGGGGATACAACTCTACAAAGTGACTGTGAGAGCAGCTCACACCGGAAGGCAAAACTGCTTGAGCCCCGTGGGAGGAAGACCATGACGGAGAGTCCATAGGCGCGGGCCCCTTAGTTCTAGCGCTTGCTTTGTCAGGGGGGTCAGGGGCAGCGTGGAGGGGCCAATGCAGTGCGCCTGGGCCGCTTGCTCCCAGCAGCCATCCCACACCGTCCCACGCTGGGGTCTCCCCGGGGAGGATTAGCATTTGGCAGGCACCCCCGCAGGGCCCTCGGGAGCCCAAGGAAGCTGGGGCTGTCCCAGCCTCTCGGCCTTTAGAGGATCCCAACTCCGCTGTCCCCAGGCCCCCCCTCTCCTGAGCATCGTGCCCTGGTCCAGACCAACCCTCCTGGGCAGGGAAGAAGGCGTCCTTCCCCTCGGCCTGCCCGCGGGCAGCTCAGCTCGGTGGATTAGAGCCGGAAGTGGGAGGGGCGGGCCAGGGAGAGGAGGCCGGCTGCAGTTACACGCAGGTGCGTGGGGTCCGAAGGGTGGTCCGGGATCGCCCCAACCAAGGGCTTCTCGCACATAGGAAACGAACTCAGACGGCAGCAGCCGGGCTCCGGGCCTGGGACTGCTCGGCAGAACGCTGCTCCCCTTTGGTGCCTTCTTAATGTTGCGAAGTAGAACCCCCCTCCCCCCTCTCTCCCTCCCCCCTCTCTCCCTCCCCCCATGCACGCAGAGATCACGGGGCCGGCTCGCTTTGGTTCAGTTCCCTGCTGTCCATTGTGTAAGTGACTGGCAGGAATGGGGGCCTTGCCCTCGCCGCCTCCCCAAGCCTCTCCCGGGCCAAGCTGGAGCACCCTGCTCATCCCCGACGCTTCCTGGCGTGAGCGTCCTCCCTGCCGCGGCTCGCGGCCCCAGATCTCACTCTTGTCCTCCTGCCTGACTGCCTGGTGGCCGTCGTCCCCCAAGCCTCCCACTAACACTCAAAGTTCATCATCTTTTGCTCAAAACTTGGCCAACCTCCCACCTCCGTGCTCCAGCCATCCGGGTTCACAACCGTGACCCCCTCACTCCCCCATGACCCCCTTCGTCTCCCCCCACCAGGATTTGTATTCAGAAAGAAGTCCTCCAGGCCGGGGCCCCTGACCTCTCTGGCCCTCTCCCTAAGCCCCGGCTGCCGGCCTGGCCTCGGCCAGTTACTCTTCCTGGTTCTCGGAGTCCCGCCCTTTCCCTCCTCCATCCCACCCAGACCTGAATGGTCCTCGCCCACATTTTTGTCCCTTTCCTTCCCTGCTCCTCCTCCTCCCTCCATTCTTCCGTCTTTTTGGACGTTTTCCAAACGTGTTCTATTTCTGCGTTGCCTTATTTACTTCCTAGACCGTAAGTTCCTCGAGGGCAGGGGCCACACGTTTCATGCACATACAGGTGCTTGCTGGATAAATATTTCTCAAATTGGAATTTCTGACTTGACCCTTAAAGGGGCTATTTTATGATGTTTGTCTCACTAGAAATCGGATCTAAAGTCCCTGAAAGATAGCAGGTGCCAAAATCATACTAGAATGTGAAAGTAAATCTCTTCACCTTTCTCCCTACAGGAAGAATGTGTGGCTAGATACAAGCTGCTGGTGGAACTAGTACAAAAGAAAAAGCAAGCCAAAAGCTGAATCCTCTGGGAAGAAGGATTTTCCTTTCATTTTCCAGAATGAGAGAATATTTTAAATGTCATCTGCAGTGATTTGCATTTTTGTACCTCAGTATTTCTATACGTCATGTGCCTTAGTAAAAGAAAATACCAATAAATCTTATGCCATCTTGCTTCACCATCGACTGTGTTAAAGAAACGAAACTGTATTTTTGCCTTTGAAGAACTATTTATCTAACACTTCATTGTAAAGTGTCAACTGTTTTGGAAAAATTCAGACTCATGGTTTCCTACTGGTTTAAGATTGTGTTTCTGTGATAGTGTGTGTGAGTGTGTGTGCAAGCATGCATCATGCCCGTGTGAAAAGAAATACATGTAAACAATAAACCAATGTGTATTAAAAACGTTTCATCAAAGCCACGGCCATCCTTGAAACACTTAAATGATCAGTATCTGAATCTGTGAGAGGATTATGTGATAACTTTATAAAAGCCCAGGCCCTCCACCATGTGTGGAACAGGGAGCAATCTGGGTTGCAGTTGATGTCCTGGTCTAGGATCTCAGGATGGGGTTTCCTTGACAACTGAGTTTCAAGATCCCGGCAGCAGAAATGATGTCCTGCCACTTAGGAACCTTCATGGCTCCTGGCCCAATCGGGCATTCAGGATATATTGATTGATTAGACTTACACATGGATGGCTTCTCCACACTGGGCCCCATTAGTCTCTCACCAGTACTTTTTTCTTTGTCCCATTCCCAGCTTGTTAACTGCCAGTCAGTAGGCAGTTGCCCTGCCAGTGTCCTACCCCCCACCCCCGATAAACAACTGCCCGGTAGCTGACTGGCACAGTGCTGCTCCTCCAGCCTCCTGGCTTCCCACGAAGAAAGAGGAAATGTGCCAAGCAAGGGCGCCAGTCAGCTGCCAAGACCCAGGCCCTACCCACCCCCCAGAGGCCCAAGCCCGACTGTCCCAGCCCAGACAGCACACTCTGCCCATTGGCAAAGCAGCTTTGGGGATGGGGCAAAAGCAGACGAAGCGTTCAACCAGTGATCTGCTTCCTTTATCTTGGAGGTACCTTAACTGGAGGCAAGGACATAGACTTAGGACAAGAGCCAGAGATGGAGACCTTTGCATTCAAACCTCAGACCCATTCATGGCACAACTTCCCCTGGTCAAAGGAACTGGTGGAGCCGTAAACGCCCATGAGCATTCCACTCTGGGGTAGACAGCTTCTGTTTTTCTACACGTGATTTTGAGAGATTTCCCAAAAGATGAAAGTATAAAAGTGAAGGTCATCATCAGAACAAAGAATGTTTTCGTTTTCTCAGAAGAAAACTTGCAGTTTCTCTTTCCCAGAGGAGAATGAACGTTTCCTTAATGTAACCAACTGAAGGAGCAGGTGACCTGGAGGAGAGCCCTTGCTTGCTTCTCAGACATCCAGCTCTTAAGCACAACAACTAATCACAAAAACAACTTCCATTTGTACAGGACCTCTCAATTTTTAAAGCACTTTATTATTATAATTCTTTCTCCCTTTAAAATACCAATTCTTTCCCTTTTTCCTTAGACCCCTGGGAAGGTTCGGTTAAAAATCCTTGTTCTCAAAAAGACCCAAACCTTACCTTAGAAGAGACTGATTCTGTTCCAGTCACAGTGGCAAATCCTGCTGAGTGGCAGCTCCCATCTTCTCTCAGTGGAGGTTAGAGTGATGGTGTGTGATGGTTGGCAATGTTCTCTTTCATCTGGGATGGAATCTTTGCACCTGCTCTTCTAATTATTAAAAATTCAAATTATTATTATCTTATTAAAAATTCAGATGTGTTCGTCTGTAGACCACACTCACCTAGTTCTGTGGAAGCCTGATGTTGGACCCACTCGAAATATGTATTTTTGATCTCAGTCTACATGTTTGGCAGACGTCCTGATTTCTTACATGTTTCAACTAGAAATGCTTTTCTCCATAAGTGCTATCTTTTCACAGTCTGTCCTCCGAAGGAAAGTGAAAGAAGTTTCCTTTTGTAAATGTTTAGGGAAAATCAAAGTCTATGTCTTACCCTACAGTCCTCTGACATCTGAGGCACAGATTAAGTATTTAATGTATATATGCTTGTTCACTCCCATCACATCCCATTAGCCCTCCAAGAAATTTTTTCTAAAGCTCATTTTGGAAAACTTGAGATTCCACATCTTCTGCACTTCAAAAAGGAGTCAACACACAGAATTCACATGCCGCAGAGGCCTGGGGACTTTGGGGGGGATCTCAGCTATCTACCTCAGAAGTGGTTACATTTTATTTTTGTATGTTTGGGATGTCAGAGGGGTCTGGAGTGAGAAGGGGTTATTAAGATCTGTCTGTAACTGTTCCCATCTCCTTGCCTTTCCCCTTCCATGGAACATTGGAATAGTTCATAACCCAACCCTGACCCCCAAGAAAGATTGGTAATACTGAGTTTTAAGGGGCCCAATGTCTGAGAGCAAGAGGTTCAATCAATCAATCAGTAAAATCTTTTATCTGTGGCTTTTCTATCAGACTGGATTTTGCACATGACTCATCCTCTGTGAGACTGTTCATCCTTCCCCCATAGTCCCTGAGCTATTGTCAAGAAATAGAAGTGAGGAAAATTTAAGATTCCTTATGGGAACCCACAAAACAACAACAATGAATCGGGGATATTTAGTCTGGCAGACTAGAGGCCTCTAATTAATGGTTCTCAAGTGCAACAAGCTTCCTGAATTGTGGATTTGAAAATCAAAGGCTGCAGAGCCTGACTTCCCTTTTATGAAGCAAACACCCAGATTTGCAGAATTGGTTAGGGGTGGTGAAGGCAGCTGTTGATTACGGGAACATCGCTGAACACCTTCAGCCCCACCAACGTCCTGCTCCCTCTCGCCAGTGTCTGTGATAGGGTCCCTACCAAGATCCCAGGCCTGGGTGTCTAGTCCTAGGCCATCTTTCTAGCCAAGGGACACAAATGGTGACTATTTACAGAGCACTTATTACCAGGCCCTGTGCTAAGTGCTTTACAATTATTATCTCAATCATTGCAATTATTATTTGATCCTCACAACAACTCCGGGTGGTCGGTGCTATTTTTAATCCCCATTCTACAGATGAAGCAAACAATGATTTTGCCCAGCACGGAACAGCTAGTGAGTGTCTGAGGGCAGATTTCCCCTGGGACCCTCCTGACACTCAGAGCCATTTGATAACTATTCCTTCACTACTTCTAAAGCTGCCCTGCAGGCACCTGGCCTAGTTACTCCTGCTCTCCACCCTGACCACCACCACCTGGCCAGTCCATTTAGACAAGTTGCTGCAGCCAGAACAAACCAAAGACCAGAAGAACAAGAACGCTGTCACCCTAAGTGGTCCTGGATCTCTCCAAGCACACAGCAAGCATCTGTGAAGAACCTTCTGTGCTCCCTGCGCTGTGCTGGGGCCCGAGGGTTCTGTCCTGAGCCTTTCTGGACCTTCGCCATCACTGACAACGCTGATGGAAACCCAGAGTAAAAATTGATGAGGGAGGCGGGTGTCAGCCCAAAAGGAGCTGGGGAATCCCAGCCCAAGGTAGCCATCTCTCCAGCCCAGGCTGCTGCAGAGGGGGCAGGCTGCAAGTAGTGGACCAAGGGCTGGGCCCGAGGCAGCCGTCACTGAGGGATGGGGCCCACGGGTGACTGGGGCCCAGGCGCCAAATACAGGCCGGACAAAGGCGCGTCTGGCTCAGCCGGTGTTCTGTTCCGGAGCAGCGGTGCCTTCTGAAAAAAAGGAATGGATCCAGAAACAAGCAGCGGGGCGGTTCTGATCACAAAAGTCGCCTCCCAGCTCCTCCTGAAACCAGAGGAAGAGTCCCAGTCCCTGAATGCACCTGGGCCTGTGTGGCTCTGAATGAGCCGCTCCCAGTAATAAATAATCTGCTGTTGCTCAGACCCACGCCAACTTCAGAGGAGGGAGGCGGCAGTTATCTTGGAGCAGATCGCTTTGGGCACACCAAAAGCTGGCAGGTCCGGCTGTCCCAGAGATTCTAGAATGAACACAACAGTCACTACCCCCAGGAAGGCAGCCCCCACAAGACCAATCTACTCCACTAGGGTCAGGGTCGACAGCAAGAATGACAGTCTGAGGGGGTGCCCCTGGTTATAAATATGAAATGGTGGAGAGGATGGATTCAGAAAAATAATACACAACTTTGGGAAGACTTCTATGAACTGATGCAAAAAAAAAAAAAAAAAGTGAATAGAACTAGAACAATTGCTATAATGACCACAACATACATAGCGAAGACGACTTTGAAAAAGTGAGGAGCTCCCATCTGAGTACTGATCAACCACAATTCCAGAGGACTATTAAGAAAACAAGTTACTCCCCTCTTGAAAGCAAATTGAAGAACTGGGTGTAGAATGAGACGAGTTTTTTTGGACATGACTAATGTAAACATCTATTTTGTTTGACTATACATGGGTTTTATTTTTTTCATTAACAATAGGGGGGGTTAGTAGAAATGAATTAGGGTGGGAAACTGAGAAAGCAGATTTCTGTTGATTGAAAAAAATAATTTTAAAAAGCCAAGGTTTACCTCCACGTATCAGAGCAGGACTTCTTTAGTGGAAGATTATTAGCAGTAGTTTTATTAAATTCATAGTTGTTATTCCCTAAAGCTACACTTTCAGATTTGATTTCCATCTTAAAGTCACTTGTAAAAACAAAACTGCTATTTCTCTCCTGGCTGGGGCCATCCCCATCTCTAAGTCACCTGTAAACCCAGTAGTGATAATATGGTTACATGGTGGGCCAGCCCCATGGTCTTTGTTTTGGCAACATTCCCAGTCCCTTGTTTGAATAAACTACTTGGCCTTCAGCCTTAGCCTTGATTCACTTGGGAGGCTGGATTATTACCCTGTAAAACTGAGAGGTTACAATCATTTTCCCTCTGGTTCAGGAGAAGGAAATGTTCCTTGTAGCATACAGAGTAGAAACCACTTTAGCAATCTGATTTGAAGGAAAGACTGCTAATCTGGGAAGAGGAGAAAAAAACACACCAAAAAAAAAAACCTTCTTCCAAAAGTCTGGGACTGGCCTAGGAAGCTTTTCTGCATTGCCCTTGTGTAGGATGGCTTCTGGCTTTACTAAAATCCATATGTTGAGGGAGATTTGATTTGGAGATGCATAATTGCAATTCACCAAAAAACAAAAAATAATAATTTAGTGAGGAACTCATGGGACTGAGAAAGAGTTAAAAGTTTTGGCCCCAGAGCTGACAGCAGGCAGGTTTACCCCTCCCCATCTATGTGATGTTGCTTTGGGCTGGAAGCAATATTAAAAAACCAGCATCTCTAAGACATATTTCTTTAGACATGAAGTCCCTTTTCCTTACATCCTTCCAGGATTTTTTTTTAAAGGCACAAAGACACCAGGACTGCAGTAGCAGCTTAAAAAAGAAAGCTGATCAACAAGGCTAGGAGAGAGGCAGTAGGAGCTGCACTACTTCTCTTGAACTGTAACGGATGTCTTTCCAGAATTATTTTCAACTACAATCATATCCCATTTTCACTTAAGGCTGCTTTACCAAAAATTCCCATTTCTCTAAATGAGTGAGTTAACCGGTCACGAGACAAGAGAGAAAAAATCTAGGGAGAGCAGATCCCCTCCTGTCATTCAGAGAGAGAAAGGCAGCAGGTGACCAGCTTTACAGAGAGGGACTATTCCAAGATGGCAGGACCCGCCCTTTATCACATGGAAGCACTGGGGCATCAGATAGAGCTGGAGGACTTTCTAGGATCATCAAGTTCAACTTCCTCATGGCACCCCCCCCCTAAGAAAACAGGCCCAAGAGCATCAATTGGCTTGTGCAAAGCCGCTTGGGGGCTGGGGGCTCACGGAACAAGGATTTCAACCAAGTTCTCTGATCCAGACCTAGCACGACACACTTTCTCCTGATTTGCTGCAAAGAATTGTTTTTATGGCTAATTCTGTGTTTACGGAACTGGTCCCAATGTATTGCATGAAAATGAGATTTTATTCTTGTCACACAGCAAGCAGTGTTGAGTCCATTTCCCATAGTCCTAGTTTCCCTTCTTGGGTAAGTAAGCTTAGATATTCCTGGCTGAAGAGTCTTGCTAGGGAAACCTTGGAGTCCTTGTGCTGTCAGAATCCCAGAGGGCTGGTCAGGCCGGTCCTTTGGCAGGAGCAGGGGCTGGTCATCCAGGGTCCAAGGGGTGGCCCAGGCCCCAGAACCACCTGGTGATTGTCTCTTGGCTTCTCTCCCTTGCTCCCTGCCTGGCTGTGGCCCAACTCTAGCTGAAGATTTAATCCCATCTGGAGGGCAGTCAGGCACCATTGCACTGCAGAAGCAGCTTTTCTCCCGTGCCTTAGCTGGCATCTTCTCTGCAAAAGAAGCCGAAATGCCCAGACTCTTCAGGTCTCCCCAAGGGCCTGCGCTTGGCCTTGGCAATGATTGGGAGCAGGACGGTGTCCGACGACAAAGGGCGCCCCTCCCCCAAGTGGCCAGCTCTAGGATGGCGGACAAAAGGAGGCCCCAAGCAGATGAGCAGGACACTTAATCACCCTAAACAATTAACTATGAGGCCTAGCTACAAGAGAGAAAGGACTATGCAAAACAATTTGCCCCGGGGGTGGGGGGGGGAAGGGTTGGTTTGGGTCTCAGTTTAAGATTTGTTCCAAACTGTTAGGCTTTAATCAGGTCCACACTGTACCTTTTTTGTGTGTCGTTCTTGGAAATGGGGCAGACTTTGATATAGGTGCCAACTCAAATAAAGGAACTAAAGCTCCTACCAGTGGAGAAAGGGCCACAGGAACCATAAAAATATTCTAGAAAAAGTTGACACTTCAGAATCTACGAGGTTGTTAAAGAATCACTAAGGGGCCAGGGGAAAGAGTGCTTTACAGGCCAGTGCAACAGAACTGTCAGAAATCAGCAATGAGGCCAGGTTGGCCCGACAGAGCCTGCTTAGCCAAGACAGAACAGAATGATTCACTCTCAGAGGTCCGCCATCCCTCCCCCAAGAAGAGCATCTCAATCTCCACCCGTGAGAACACAAAAGCCTCAAACCAGGATGAAGCCTGAATTAATTGTGCTGAGTGTGTGGGAACTTCCAGGACCACCTCTGGTCCCTGGTCCCAAGCAAAGGAAGGAGAGGCTTCACGTGGCTCCCCAAAACCAACAGACACAGGGGGGTGGCTCTGATGCCTCTAGGACCACAGGGAACTAGCAAACATAGATAATGGTTGATGAGTGTCCTGAGAGTCAAAGTGGGAGTCCTCCCTGCTGGGCAGAGCTTGTGGATTTGGTGAGGAGAGTTCTAGAGGGATGCATTGAAGAGAAAGACTTCCAGAACAGAAAAGTAACAGACACAAAAAAGGGCAGACAGTATAAAGTTCTGTTTCACTAAAAAACAAAAACACTCCAAAATCTAACACAGTTAGCTGAAATGCTAAGCCAAAAGTTTTGGGGGGCTTTGGGGGGGAGAGGGATGGAAAAGCATGCATCTTATTCTGTTTAAGGAATACTATATGGACATTTCAGCTGCCGGAAACACCTGTCTGTACTTGCTCTAGGGAGGAGATGAGGAGAGTGAGAAACACTGTTGTAACATGAACAGTACTGGTGCCAAAAATGTGAAATCTCCTAATTGGTCCGTCTGCTTCTTAAGAGAGCCAAAGGAAAAACACCAGATGCATTAATCAGAGTATGGAAAAATAAAATAAAATAAACTCAATCAGCAAAAAACCAAAAAAAAAAAAAAAAAAAAAAAAAACCCAAACCCCTAAAACTTGGATTTTTTTTCATTATTGTACAATATATAAAAATATCTTCGTTTATATGATAAAAGATAAAATACAACCTCAACTCCTATCTCCAACTCCCCCCAAAAAGGCTCATTGCACAAGAGGGATAGAGCTAAAGTATGCCATCACAAAAAAAAACAAAAACAGACAGACTGACCGCCGGTCACTCAATTTCTGCATACCTCTTTGCTCACATTCCAACAAATGGTCTTATCTTCCTAATATGCTGTGAGCATTAATGAAAATACTCTTATTTATTTCCAGTCTTTTGAAACTATGCTCTTCTTCCAAGGAAATTGACCACTGTATAAGGGGCAATTCTCTTTTCAATTTTCATTTTGGAGGGCTGTAGTATTCACAAACTAGGTTGCTGGTAGAAGAAAAGCTCAACCCAAGTCACAACACTTACTCCTGCTTCACTTTCCGGCAAAGCTGTTTCCTCCCCACCTGGGAGGGAGCTTGTGCAAATGCACTCATCTCAATTTCATCCAGAAGGAAACAAGAGTTGGAAATGTAAAGTCATCTTCTCCTGGTCAAACAGCAGGGTAAGTGTCTCTTCAAGTCGGGGGCTTTTCTCATTAGAGTATTAAAAATTCTCTATTATTTCAATGATTATCTAGAACAAACCTCACACCAACTCTGGGTCCAAAGAAGAGCAGCTTTACATCTCCCTCCATTCCTTGGGAGAGAGAGGGGCTGGATAGCAGTTGGGTGACGTGGGCGGACGGTGGGGTCGGACGCAGTCGTTCTTGTTGGTCAGTTTTGCTTAAACTTCAGCTGTTGTGGAAGTTAAGCTTTGCTGGTTGGGACATACAGAAGAATTGTACGGCATCAGGAGATATAGCACAACCCCACCAACGAGGTACACTTTATTATTTTAAAGTAGCCAACCTCCCAAGATAGGATTTTTAAAAAAGAAAAAAAAAAAAAACTCATCGGATAACCCAAACTGATATGATTGGTCAAGAAATGCATAGCACAGGACCATATGGACATACTATTCATTCTCTTCTCATGAACATCCTTCTCAACCTTCCTTCTCTTCTCATTCTCCATCTCTATGCCCTTAAATCCTATACCTAGAGTTTGAGGTCAAAATCGTAAAGTTTGAGCTTTACACTCACTCAATTACCAGAAAACCTATAGAACAAGTCACTAGAAGAAGAAAAAAAATCTTGGGCTGCTTTAATGGCATACCATCGCCTCCAACCCAATTTCAAAAAGGTAATGTGTCCTCTAGTTCCAAGCCCCAATTTCACTTACTTATAAAAAGTATCTATAATTTCATCTAAGTTACTCAAGCTAAACTTTTTATCCTAATTGTTCATATTTTCTTTTTTATCCCATCTTATCAAATTTTCACTGGAATTGTCATTCCACTGCTATCACCAAGTTTAGGCTCTAATCACCTCAGAGATGAATGCTACCTACTTCTGGGGTGTTTCCCTGTCCCTAATCTTCCCTCCCCACATATCACTTGTACATTATTTTCATCTTTCCAAAACATTACTTTTATGTCATTACTGGTCCTCAGAAATCTTCAGTTGCTCTATTTCCTATTCCAGATCATTTCAAATATTTTTTCTGTTGATTCCCAGGAACCACTCAGCCTACCTTCCTAATTTATGACCCACTACTTTCTACAAGTCAGACATTTTACTGTCTCCCCATCATCCTAGTCCCCAGGAACAGAAGCTCATTTTGACTCTTTATCTTTGTTCCTGCTGTTTTCAACATCAAATGCCTCACTTTACTCTCCAGCTGGTCAAATTTCACCCATCCTTCCAAGTCCAAATCAGACCGGTTGGACCAGCATCTATGGCCAAACTCCCAGGTCTCCGTTGCCAACACCCTTCAGTTCCCCATCTTTCCAACCTCAGCATCATCCCACAACTTCTCTCGTGTCCATCAAGCAGGTGGTGGTTTATCACGCCAAGAATTTCAGAGGGCTGGCTAGTCTGTCCGATATTTGAAAAGAAGAATCCGCACAACGACTTATTGAATAAGTGCTCCAAAACCCACAATGAGGGGGAAACAGCCCATTGCACTTATGGTTATACTTGCATCGACTAGATTTGACTCTGAAACTTCCATGCATTGTTCCTTATTCTTCCCTCCTTCTGGGGCCAAGTAAAATGTCTTAATTCCTTTCATGACATGACATGACAACCCTTTCTATGCTTAGTTTTCATGCCCGCTTCCCATCACCTCTGTCTCTTCTCCAAGCTAAACATTCCCAATTCTTTCAACTAATCTTCCCACAATGGGGACTTGAATCTCATTGCCAATGTGAGTTGTCCTTTTCTGGATGGGTTTGAGCTTATCAATGTCATTCCTATATGTTAATTCTTAGACATGAGTACAGCACTTAAGAAAAGGTCCAGTGAAGGTGCATCCTAGAAATCATGCCTGCACTCCATCAAGATGTCAGACTAACCTTATTTTCTTTCATGCAAGTTTGTCAGATTGACAGCTATGTGTGCATGTGTTACCATACAGGTGTGCATGGTGAGGGGGGAGAGAGATGAATGTTCTAGACATGAGTCTAAATTTTAGCAAAATAAAATATTTCATCCTGGTATTGTGAGAAAAAATGCAAAGATAAATAAGTATACAATTACACAAATTTGGAAAGAGTTCAGTGGCTCACTATTACCTCTTAGGGCAAGGTTCTTAACCTTTTTTGCTTCTAAAATAAAACCATGGATCCTGTTGTTGCTCCTTGAATCTGGCACATCTCCCACCTCTGTACTTGAATGCAGATCATCCCTCAAGTTTGGAATACCTTCTTTTCTCACTCCCACCTCTGAGAATCCCTCCTTTCCTTCAAAAGCTCAGCTTCTTTGCTATTTTCTTTGGAAAATCTTTTCCAATTCCCTTTCTTCATCAGTCAATAAACAATTATTAAATACGTTCTATGTATCTGGCACCATACCAAGCACTGGAATTGATCATTTTTGTGCCTAATGATTTATGGGCTTCATCTACCAGTCAAATACAATCTCCCTGATGGCCCAAGTGCCTAGAACTTAGTGCCTTACACATAAGTGTTTTAACAAATATTTGGAAGATTGCATTGAATATTGGAAGGAAACAGAGAAGTATACAGATTATGCACCGATTAAGCATAATAAAGGAATTTTATTGGGATGAGAACTTGGTATTTGACAAAAACTGCTAAGCAAAATGGAAAGCAGTCTGGCAGAAACTAGGTACAGACCAACATCTCTTACCACATATACCAAGATAAACTCCAAACAGATACATGACTTAGACATAAAGGGTGACATTATAAACAGAGAAGCAAGGAAATTATCTGATAGATATGTAGACAGAAAAAGAATTCATGAACAAGAGAGAAAGAAACTCACAGAAGGTAAAATGAACAATTGTGATTACATAAAATTAAAAAGGTTTTTGTACAAAATTAATGCATCTAAACTTATGAGAAAGTCGGCAGAAAAAAATCTTTGCAGCAAGTTTCTCTGATACAAGGTCTTCATATACAAAATATATGTATATATTTATGTTATTGATTATAATTTATAAAAATAAAAGCTATAATTGGTAAATGGTCAAAGGATATGAACAGACATTTTTCAGAGGAAGAAATACAAGCCAAGTAGTCATACAATAGCCATACAAAAAGAAATGTTCTAAATCACTATCAATTAGAGAAATGTAAAAAAGAACAATTCTGAGGTTCACCTCACTTACATGGCATTAATAGCAAAGTTAGTAACAACAAAAAGGTGAAAGGGTTGTGAGAAAACAAGTAAATTAATACACTCTTGGAATTGTGCAGTAATCTAGCCATTCTGGAAAGCAAGTTCGAACTATGTCCCAAAGGTTATTAAACTGTGAATACTTTCTCACCCAGCAATGCTAGTATTAGACTGTGGATTCTTTCAAAAAGACAAAAGAAAAAGAATTCATATGTACAAAATATGTTTAACAGCTCTTTCTCTAGTACCAAAGAACAGAAAACTAAGAGGATTCATCAACTAAAAAATAGTTGAACAAGTTGTAGTATTGACTGTGATGGAATATTATCTTGCTATAAGAAATGGAGATGTTTCCAGAGAAACTGGGAGTTGTTTGAACTCATGTAAATTGAAGTGAGAACCACCAGGATAACAATTTACACATTACTTTTGTGTTGTAAAGACAATCTTGAAAGACTTTACTCTGAGCAACATAATGACTCACATAACAATTTTGGAGGATTCATGATGAGACATGCTACAATGAGGTGAGATCTGAGAGCAGATCAAGGCTTTTTTTTTTTTTAAGACACATCCAATGGAAGGATTTGTTTTGCTTGACCATACATATTTGCAACAGTGGTTACTTTTGTTTTTCAGTAAGGGATAAAGGGGAAAGAAGGTAGGTGAGAAAAAATGTGGATTTTTGTTGGTTGAAAAATACAATACAAAGAAGTTAAATGTTTTAAAAGGGTAGTATGACAAATGTTAACTAAGGAGAATGAGGAAAGCTTGAGAAAGAAGACAGCCCCTGAACTGAGCCCTATAGAATAGATTCTGAAGCAGAGATGAAGATTCCTGAAGGGCAGGAATTTGAGGGTGGCTAAGGGAGGAGACCTAGCAGGTGTCAATGCACAAGGATGCTTGTGCAAATATTGTCAGCAAAGTATGTGGCTCATGGTTAAGCACAATTTTTTTTTTTTTTTAGTGTAGAATTCTCTAGAGACCAGAAACGGGTCTGATCTCCTCCATTACAAATTTATCAAAACTGGACCAAGACCGGAAGGGGGAAAGCTTATCATGTATTAAGATCCATACCCTGGACCCACCATGTGGTGTGTCTGGACAACTAATCCTAAAAGCAAGCATGTGCTTCTTTAATTGCTTCAAATACTAAAAAAGTTTCCAATGTTTTTGAGACTGTGTAGTTGTTTATCTCCTTTCACATTCTGGGAGTTCAGTGATTACAGAAACAGGTATCTTCAAGCAAAATGCAATGAAGTTCAGAAGCCATTATGTGATGCCAAAACTGAATTTATATTGAATAATTATGGAACCTGGTGATGAGATTCAGAGTGGCAGCGAGTACTGAATTTAGACTCAGGAAGCAGATTTTGAATCCTGGTTTCTGCTGCTTATAGTACTTACCTGTATGACTTTTGAGGGACCTACCGCCTCTGGGCCTCTTTCTTCATCAACAGGATGATGAGAATGTTGAACGAAATGTTCTCTGACTTGTAGGCAAGACTCCAAAATTAAACTCTTCTTGACTGTAGGGAAAACCTTGGTGAGGCCCTTCCAAGTGCTTCCCTTTGCAATTCCTTGAGTATCATCCTTATTCTAAATATCAGAGTGGTCACTAAACATAACCCAGTTACAAATGTCAAGTGAAAGAAATTCTCAATATGAAAAATGGAACTCAGAATGAATTACTATTTCTCAATTATTAAGTTTTTCTTTTTTTTAAATTCCAAATGTGAACCTAAGGGGTAAAACTATGCCACCACGTAGGCATCAATTCATCCTGTGGTTGGACACCTGGCTGAGAGAAGCCTGACTTCGACATGGGCCTATTTGATCTGTTTATGCCTAAAGTTAAGCTGTCTCCAAATACTAGTCTTAATTATGATTCAGTGGCCAAATAGCACTCCTCAATGAGACAGTCAACCCAGAATTTGCAAGGTGGGGCTAAAATGTTTTGTTCTAAGATGCTACTGTTGAACAAGAAGTTAAATGGAGAATCATGTCAAAATATCACCTTTGGCCTCAAAATTAATTGTGATGAGCCTCCTTACTCTCCTGATTCTAACAAATGGTTCCCTTTTATGCTGGCCCAATATACCAAGGAAAACAGAAAAGATTCCTACCAGTCATTTTGATAGGGGTTTCTTTTAGTAGCCTGGAATTTAAACTTAGATGTAAACCTATTTAGTAGCAAGACTATTTAGTTGCTGTTATTTATCAAAGAGATGTTTGTGTTTAGTTACTCTGAGAAAAAATAAAAGTACCTGCTTTACTCATAAGACTGAAACCAAATTCCTTGCTTCCTCTACTTCCCAGCCCATCACCTTTCTTTTCTTAATCATGTTTTTCCTGTGGTTAGTAAAAATAGAAGACATTCTGGACGTGAAATCAGAGGCACCTACTATCCCTTTTTGTGAGATGTCTCTAGGACCTCATTCTCCTCATCTGTAAAATGAAGCTGGACTAAATGAGTTTTTTTCCAATTCTTCTTATAATCTTATGACTCTGTAACTTGCTTTTCTGTTTGCTTATATTCACCCTCAATCCTTGTTCTTCATATAAATGCATAGGTAATATTAATCTCATAATCGTTGGGTTTCTGCCCTTAAATCTTAAAGTTTACCCTTAAACTCACAGTATTCAGCATCCCAGATGTGCTTTCCTTATAGAGACATGCTTTCAACTAACAAGCTGTCATTCAGTAAAAATTAATTCTTTGGAGGATCTGCATAGAATAAGGATTATCAAAAATAAGACATGTAAAGAAGCAACACCTTTGGATTTCTAATTATGCTTTACCATTGAGGCTACTGAGTTACATTAGATTAGAAGAAACCCAGATCTAAATATCAGACACATTTCCCAGCTATTTCTAAATCATACCACATACACTCTCACCCAACTTTGGACTTCAAACATGAGGCCATGGACTCTACTAGATGGATTCTCACTTGCTCTTGCCCAACCTCCATGGTATAATTTTCTGCTTCTTTGCCAACCATGTCCTCCCTTCTTCATCTTTTTTCAGTTCTAATCAACTTTCAGGGGTCATCTTCCCCTATTAGAATGTAAGCTCCTTAAAGGCAGTGACTATCTTGCCTGTTTTTATCTGTGTTCTTCTTGCTTAGCATAGTGCCTCTCATCTAACAAGCACATGAGTGATCATTCACTCATCAAGTCACTCACAGAAACCACAAGAAAGCTGCCCATCTTCCTCAAAGCCAGCCCTTGTCTCCTACTGACACTATAATATAGCCACAATAAAGCACGAAAAGGGAGGTAGACACTGAAATCACTTGGGGGAGTGCCTAGAAGAGGGGTACTATTCAGACTTGGGACAGAAACAATTAAGTTAGAAGGAGATAAAAGCAGGGACAGCCTGCAGATATAGGCAACTTTTTTTAAAACACTGAGATAGTGATAACTTCACTAAGTAGAAGCTTGAGATTTGCTCACTTCCCAGGAACCTAGAGATTATTTCCCGTTGGGGCAGCTGGATGGCTCAGTGGATAAAGCCACAGGGCCTGGAGTCAGGAGGTCTGACTTTGGACACTTAACACTTCCTAGCCATGAGAATCTGAACAAGTCACTTAACCCCAAGTGCCTCATAAAAAAAAAAAGAAGAGGAGGAGGAGGAAGAAGAAGAAGAGGAGGAAGAGGAAGAAGAAAATAGATGAAATATATGAAAATAAGAAAATACACATATAGAGACTATTCCCCTCCAGTCAACTCCTACTTATTAGGGGATTTCTTGTATGGGTCACTGAATTTACCTAAAGCCCTTTACCATTTTCTGTTCTTTCTCACATTCTCTTTGGTCATTTCAATTATCCATGCTCTCTTTGTTGGGTAACATTCACAGATAATTGCAAAAACAAAGGTTTTGTTTTTGTTTTAAACAAGAATTAATGCTACCATCAATTAAGTGACAGCTACATCATTGTCTGTTATCTGAGTTAAGTCCAAATTATTTTACTTTTTGGTGGAGGATGGGCAGGGAATGGAGAGAATATGAATTTCTAAATGCTTAATTCACTATGGCAAAGCACACAAAACAACACAAGCAATGCTTCAGTGACAAATGCAGGTCTTCCAACCTCCATCTTCTCCACAGGGCTATAAACATTATTAAATTTTATTAACAAAAAACTTTGTACATTTCTTTTAATACATTTGAAATTTTACATCTAGGTAAAATAACAGCACATTCAAATTTTACCATTTATACAAATTGTTACAGAATAACAACCAGTGGGCTAAGTAAAATAAACCACACTGATTTATACTTTTGTAAAGTATCTACAAAAATGATTTGACAATTTCTTTAAAATCCCCCTGAACATATAAAAATAAATTAATTTTTACTTTTTCAATTAAATCTACCAATTAGAAATATTACAAATCAAAATATCAATGTTTTCTTATTAATTTTTCACAATACAAAACAGATTCACAAAACCTTATTTACAGAAATGAGGTAAGAACTGTGCAATGTTTAACCAAGAGACATATTGCAGAATTAACATGTTCTTCCAGCTAAGTACACAGTGGAGGTCTAATTACAGCTGGGTCTTTTCCACTAATAATTCACACATTTAAGTACAGATCAGTGGTTATTGCCCCAATTGTTTAATTTCTACTCTGCCTTACTGTCACACCAGGAGCTTAGCTACCCTAAGTGGAAGTGTCGTAATACAAGTTTTACCTGTTTTAAACACTGTGGTGTTTAAATCACTGGCAGTAATGGGAAGCAGTTAAACAAAACAAATCTTTCTTACATGTCCACTTTCATTTCTGGTGACTCATTAGTGGAAAAACACCCAGGTAATAGTTTTGCCTGAGCTATCTACAGTGGCATAGAAAGTTTTAATAAAGGCAGAACCAGAGGAAAGGCTGCTGGTACAATGTCCCAAACTCCCACTGCTTACAAGGACTGCCTACAGTGCAAGCTCCGCTGTCTGGAGCCATTTCAACACAGAGGAGGTACTTCCAGGCACTTGGTCGAGGCCAAACATGACCAGCACTTTCCAGAGTGGCCTTCTCTTATGGAAAGGATTCTTTTTATATGAATTGATCTTGTTCACCCAGCAGCCTAAAACTTGCTTAAGGTTATTAATAGCTTTGTCTTATAAAATAAGCCAGTACCGACTCTAAGGTAAAAGCATTTAGCAGTAGACATTACCATCATAACTTGATTAACAATACAGATCAAGTCCCAACACAAAGGAAATCTCTCTAACAAAAAGATTGCCCAAGTCCCAGCTGATGACCCATTTATTTCAAGCAATTTCTAATACAATAAAATTCTAGTACAAGAAAATATTCTGGATAGTCCCTCAGATTGTGTTAACAGGATTTGACCTGCAGTCAAGCATATCTAGCCACAGCAAAAGATCATGGTTTTGTTGGTTCTTTTTTTCTTTCCAATTTATGTAATAAAAATCAAGTAATTTGTCATTGGAATAAGTCTTCAGTTTTGCTATTTATAAGTCCAATTTTTAACAAAAAATAGTGCAACGACGATATATTTTCTCTTTATGGTCGATGCACTCACTGCATGTACATTGTTGCATTGGCAAAAATTAGTTGCTGAACTTTCCTTCAAAGTTCATGAAATCTTGGGGAAGAAGGGGAGAAGAGTTCCATTTCAGTGCAACAAAGCAACAAGGAAGTAAATCCAAGCGTTAGAAGAATGTCCTCATGACAAATCATCCTTTGCTGTGCAGTTAGCTCCTTGTTGCATTCTTCATAGTTGCAGAAAGGAGGGCTGCACTAGCAACCATAAGAAGTGCTAAAACAGCAGGATAACGAGTTTCCAAAAGGTTTCTATGGGTCAACTTTTCTCTTGTGCAACAGGCCCAGTTTTATCATTAAGTCTCTGCAATTAAAATTCAAAATATTTTAAATCAAAGTTGGCAAATCAATTTGGGGCAAACAAAACATCCTAAGTCATGATCAGTGCCAAGTAACACAAAATATGATTTTTAGAATAAGGTAGATAGTTCTTTTCTGAAGAGCCAATAGTCTCTGCAGGTTGGGATAATCTAAACTTTATATATAAAAGCAAAATGAAATTGATCAGCATAGCAACAGACATTTAACTCCTCTTATTTTTCCAGGGATGCTATTTACGAGGTATGAAAGAGATTATGGTTATGCTAATTAAATATCTCCAGTTATCCTAGGCTCTGGGCCTTCTTCCTCTCACATCTGTATTTTTCCAAAGCTGCCTAAATGTATTAATGTCACCCATATCCTCATCAAGGCTTCATTTCTTCTCCATTTCTGGTCTCTGTTAACCAAAAGATACATTTATATTGCTGTATAATCCAATGTTAGTTGACTTGTAACTTCACCTCATCAGTCTGGCAACAACTTGTGTTTGAAGAACTGGGAAGGAAGACACAAAACTATTCAAAAATCAATATAGAACTAATGAAATTCAAAGAATCAGCAAAATAGTAAAGCTGTGACTCAGTCCATGAGAATGACAGTTGTTTCAAAATTAAGGAGGGATTGTTCTTAAAAACAGTTGGGGCAATTAAAAAGTAAAAAGTTTAGGCTTGGCCAATCAGACAATGAACTGTGAACCTGAGGTTGGCTATGGAAATTTTAGCTAAACACATGCTGAATGAACCCCTTTCCTTCTAACAAAAACCAAATTTGCAGTGTTTAAACTCAGAAAGCACAGAAGAGAAATTTTTACAAGGCCAAGAGAAATATCTGTTTTAGAAACAAGCCCTTCTACTTGCTCAATGCCTCCCTTCGCCATCTTTCGCAAATCCCAAGGGTGCTCTTCATCCCAGAACACCTGGCCTGTGTTCTGCTCTCACTGCAAACTTGGACTTAGCATTTTACCCTTGGCTGGATTCATACTTAGCTAACTGTAGGTTCAATGTTCCTTTGTAATATGAAAACTCTACTACATTCCTGCCATCATTCTTTGTCTTTACACCTTTCTCAACCTTGAGTTTTTTTACTTCAATCAAATATTTTTAGGCTAGAACTTGTATGAACATTTTAAATGAAAAAAAGAGAGATAAAGAAATCCATAAAATTTATTTTAGCAAATGACTGGGATTTATTTACTTTTCTAGGAGGAGAGGAATCAAATTAGTAGAGAATTCAAAAATTAATTTTAGCATAATTCTTTTATTTTAAAAAGTTTTAAATTATTCAAGTAATAGACCAAATTGCACAAAGCAAGGATTAAAAAAACAAAAACAACAAAAAAAAACACCCAGCTAAGTGGCCATGCTATACAATTTGTGTTTGTGTGTATGTGTGTGTGTGTGTGTGTATATATATATACACATACATATATATATATACACACACACACACACACATATATATATAAATATATAAAATCAGTATACAAATATAACCTGATATAATTAGAAAACACATAATAAATTGGCTTAGTTATTTTAATTATCAGGGGAACTTTTTATACAAATAAGAACAAAGGTGAGCTAGATCAAAGTCAGTAGGGAAAAGCACTAAATTTGGATAAAAGGACAGGAGTTCTGAATTTAGACTCTACTATTCTGTCTGTAATCTCTGGGAACTCACTTCACTGCCTCTGTGAGCCCCAGATGACCTTTCTGTAAAGTGAGCACTTGGAACAGATACTTTCTTTCAGCTGGAAATTCAATGACTAGATCTAATAATTTTTACTACTCCTTTGTAATGTACATAGAGTAATGAAGTCTACTTACTGTTACTTTTTGATTGGTATTATCCCCATGAATTGTGAGAAATGGGTTGGTGGTTGATGGATGAAGTGGGGGTGCCTGGGTGCCTGCAAGGAGGTTATTTATGGGTATCTGCGATGGGCCAGGGAGCTGTAGTTGCTGTAGTTCAGGTTGGTGATGGTGCTGCTGGTGGTGTTGCTGCTGCTGCTGTACTAATTGATAAAGGAGAGCCTGGTGTTGTTCCTAAAGAAAAAGAGAGGAAAGAGGTTGGAGGAAAAAAAAGAGGAATAGAGGTTGCAATGAGTTCTTAATAACATTAGCTTAGCTTAAATCATTAGTAACATTAGTACACACTTCCCTCTTTAACTGATACCACACTTAAATATTTATTAAATATTTATATTTAGATATTTATAAATCTGTTATTTTCAAATTCACAAGGAAGGAATGCTATCCCTACCTTGTCTGATGAGAAAATAATCCTCTCAAAAAGAACTTTTTCCTAACAAAGTGAATACACAAATTACTCACTAATTTATAAACACACTGGTATTTACAAATCCAAATAGTATCCAAGAGCTAATTCTTTTCATGAAAATTTTCTATAGCAAAAATTTCTCCACAATCAAAGAAGAAACCGATTATGTCCATGATATTTGTAATGACAACAGAATAATATACCCATAAAACCTTGTCTCAACAAGGAAAATAGTATTTAAGTGCTTTCAGTCCTAGCCCTAGAAGTCACTTTACACTCAACAATATTTACTAAGGACTTACTTTGCTACAGAAAGCCTAATAAGGCAATACAATGTGGGTTGGGAATGCAATATCCACTAATTATAGCAACTCTTGATTAAACAGAATGCTCTATTAAACAATTTATTGTATTTTAGAGCCAAAAACATAAGATCCCCAACCTTCAAAATAAACTATGGGATAAGTTCTCATCTACACTTATTAAAAAAGGAAGAGGCAACACCATGCTAACAGTCTTAATGTTCTACAATATCCTAAATCAAAGTTCTTTACTATTTATACTACACATAAATCATATTGAGTATTCTCCATTTACAAAGTCAGGAAAGTTGGATTTTTCACAATTCAGAAAAGTTTTTTTTTTAACAACACTCAGGACTTGAAATAAACAAAAAGATGTTTTCTGTTTAATTCCAAACTAAAAAGAGCTGAATTAAACAGAGCATTCCATCTATTTTCCAGTTATTTGATATTTCACTAAGCAATAAAAATCTACTCCAGGTATCCCAGGACTCCGCTGCATGTCAGGGAAAAGTTTCTTTGTATTGAAACATATCAAGGCTAATCCACAAAGAAAAAAAAAATATTTTAAATCCTGGTTGTTTTTAAACTGAACTTTTCAAATATCCAGGGCAAGACTTTTATTGATTTATTTCTGACTCAGTAAATTTAAAAAAAAAAATAATGTATTACAAAAATCTGTTGTATAAGTAATAAAACACAAATTCATGACAAAAGAAATGAAGGACTTACAGATGTAAGTTGCTGAGAATTCAACAACTGTTGAAACTGCTGTTGATGTAGAAGTAGTTGTCTTTGTTGATCAGACAATAAGCCTAGTCCAGAGGCACTGAAAAGTAATGATTCAAATTCTGACTTTTCCTCCATATAATTTTATGGTTTGTTTCTAGAATAAAAGTCTTTTCATTTGAAATTTTAATGCAGAGACAAAACCAAAAAGTGGGTAGTGGGATGGGAGTGAAAACTTATCTCTTCAGTTATTCTGAGTCAATACATTTACAAATTTTCATTCAATCAAACCCATACCCAAACAGATCTCTATTCCTATGAATTTAAAAACAACAACAACAACAACAAAAACTCCCGGGTTATTCTACAGAATAATTCATCATCAGTATTTTAACACACATACTCTTAAGTTATCCAAGGCAATTTGTTTAAAAAACAGATCAACATTTTAAACTGCATTTAAAAAAAAACAAAAAACAAAAAACAAAAACAAAAAACTGACTACAAATATAGTAATTTCCAAAAATCTTGTTTAGTAAAAATATTCACCGACTTATTTCAAGTAATATTCAATACAAGAAAATTATGGAAAAGCTAAATTATCTGGCCCATTCCCTTAAAATTCACGACATTTTCCTTGTATTCTACCACATAATTTTTTTAATTTTAATTCTAAAAAGATAATCAAATGTACACTTTAAAAAAGACTATTCAAAGAATAACTAAATTCATCATAGCATTACTTTTCAAAATTTTTGAAATTCATGTTAGAAATTAAATGAAAATACAGATAGTGACACGGGGGCAGAGTGCTTTGAAAAATACGGATATCATAGACCAAAAAATAACTGAAACAAAAATCTAGTGAACTAAAATTTTCCAACATATTGTAGATGAAATCTATGTTGTCTTTCTTTTGAGCATTATGATCTCAACAAATAAAAAATATGCCACTCTGTCATTGATTCTGTTATTCACGAATTTCATTTTAAACATCTGGATTAATTTGTTTTGAGAATGCTGTATACACCTCAAATACAAAGAATTCATTTTAAAAAACCATATTAAGGGGGAAAAAAAGTGTGAAAAAAAAGTTCAGGTTTTCCTCAAAAACATCAATGCTACACACTGTATGAAGAAGCCCCCAATCCAGTTTCTGTTGCTTTCTTACCTGTTATTCAGTGTTGCTGGCAGTGGATGTGCTGCATTAGGTGGCACAGTTGTGTGGGTAAGGGAAGAAGGGTTCTGCGATATTGTGACAGGGGTCTGAATGACGCCGTTTAAAGCTCCTACAATTCCATTGATTGCCAGTTGGTTACCTGGCAGAGATCCAATTATTCCACCCACTGCAGGCACTGCAGGAATGGTGGATGTTACAGTCTGCATGCCGCCAGCGAGCGCCCCCACGGTCACACCATTGACCTGTTGAACTCCAGCCACTCCTGAGCCTTGTTGAGCTGGACTCTGCCCAGCAGGAGGCGGAGTGGAGAGGGCCGAAGAACTGCTGGTGCTTTGTCCACTGGAGGTTAAGTCCTGATGTAGGAAAACAGAAAGCTGAATGGCAAAGAGCTTAGCAGAACAGAGCTGGTCAATGATTTCTGGAAGAGTTTAACATAAAAGGCTAGAAATGACATACAGCTCTGACACATACAGAGCAGGAAAAAACATGCCAAAATTACCTGGTTGAGTGCAGGAAGAGAACTATCAGGTAAAAAGCTGTTTCCTAGGTGGGGACTCTTACTGCTGTTTAAGGAATCTGAGGTTGAAACTAATAAAAGAAAAATAGCATCTTTTATGAGACTGATGGCCTGGTAAATACACAACCAAAGTAAAAGCTCATGTTAAAGCTAAATGATCCACAACTGTCAACGTGAAAATCAAACCTGTTAAAATCTTGTTATAAAAAATAAATGTAATGCCTAACATAGGATAGAAGGGCTTGACTGAGTTCACTAATATGGGAAACTCCCCCAAAGAGGACACTCCCTTTGCCACTGCAGGTCAGCAACTCCAAGTCAGAGAGGTGTTGAATAAGTGTCAGATTCATATAGCCCCAAGTCCACAGAACTGGGAAAAATTTAATGAAATAAACAAAAATACAATTCAACACAGTATTACTTTGTAGTCAATATATAACCTGCAGGAATCTAATTCTATTTGAGTTTGACACCCATGAACAAGAGCACAGGGTCATGTGGATAGTCAGTTATGCAGGACTAGAACCCAGACCTAGGTCTCTAATTCTCTCTCTTTTCTTTTCCCCTCCCCTTTTCTGAATCCTTTCTGTCACAGTATGCAAATGTGTGCATATACATACACAACCCAATTTTGTTCAAAGTTGTTAAACAGAAAGGAGGGAAATTTTTTTTAAAGTTTAGTCAACATTCCTTACATGCATTAAAAAAAAAAAAAGTTTTTCACACCACACTTACCAGTTTGTGCTGGAAATGCATGAACTTGATGAGATGGACTAGGGTTAGTGGTCAGAGTAGGAAAGGGGACAGAGAGCTGGGCATTCAGTAACTGAAGACGTTCCTTTTTTGCTGTCAAGTTTTTGATTTGTTCTTCCAGTCTTCGATTTTCAACTTGAAGTTGGTGTAAGGACTTCAGCATCCCTAGAACTAGTAATCAAAGGACTGTTAAGTGGGATGACTTTTAAAAGTTTAAGCCACTTTACAAGAAAAAAAAAAAAAAAAAGGCCAAGCTTTATGAAGCTATGGACTGATCCTTGCCAATATGCACATACTTTTGTATACTTCTAATTATTGTGAATGCTCTGTTCTCCTCACTGTAGAGTTTACACACATATTTTCTTGGATGCATGAATGGCCTAATGCTTGACATTTCTAATGACAGAGAGTGGATTATCACAGTAGTTTGATTTCAATTTTTCAATATTATAAATAGTGCTACTATGAATATTGTTGAACCAATCACCTACTGCTCTATGGAATTACTGCTTGGGGAAATATTCTGAGTGATATAACTTTTAAAAGCCTTAAATTTTTTCATTATTTAATGTACATCAATTGATATAAAAGTCAAACATTAGAGATGGGAATGATTTTAGTTCCATGAAAAAAGTTGGCAAATAAAACAAGATGGATGGAACCTGTTGTGCATTTTGCCTAAATCATCTAGGCAGAAGTGAAGGAAAAAGCATTTCATTTTTTGGATGCCTAATTCATATTTCCATGAATATAAGCACAGCTATGAAACAAGGGAAACCAAGCTCAGCCCAGTCCCAAAAAGCTTCATTCATTATTCACAATCAAAATCAGAATGTTGAAAGATAAAAAGAGTTTAAATAAAAATAAATAATGGCTTTCATATACAAATGATTTTTCATTAAGGTTCCTTATCAAAGAACATAATTCTTTACCACAAACACTGAATGCCAAGTTATTTATTTATTATAAATTAATTTATATTATTCTATATACCTGGCTGAGGGCCTCATATTCCAGCTGCTACCCATGTTGATCTCCAGATCACCCAGCAGGGAGCACTGTGTATGCACTGCAACCACAACCCTTTAGAGATAAAGTGCATCCCATTCTAAATTGTCAGTTTCAACCCTGTCCATTACTTCAAAATTTGTCTCAATTCCAGAACCTGGATCTCCCAATTGGCAACCCAGAGAGTGCTGCTGTTGTGCCACAGTGATGGCCATTTAAAAATTTCTATGTATTAAAAAGTTGTATTTGTTTAATGTGACCTCTGGGCCTATTCCAGACACAACTCTACTGGTATAGGCGCATCTGGTCATTTCCCAAGGATTTAACTTTTATCCCTCCTCTTCAAGAACATACAAAGGAACCCTCAGTATGCCCAAATGAGATGCAATAAGACTAAGCTAAACCTGTCCTCCAGCTATCATGTTTAAAGGATTATCCCTGCATGAATTTCCTCACAATTAGCATTTTTGTCAGGATACCATTCATAAAAATACCAACTAGATAGCACTTGGCTCACTAACACTAAGCAAGGTAGTTTTTTTCAATGAAACAAAGCAAAGAAGTTTTATACCTTCCCTCAAAATCACGAAACTTCTTTCTCATTTCCCCCCCTTTAAATCGAGGCATACAACTCTATCTGCTCAGTTAAAAACCATCTGAAATAACCTCCCCCCTATCCCCATCATTAACTTGTGGGCCCTGGTGAATAACAGAAATTGAAAAACTGCTAAAAATGTTCCCTACACTCAGAAAATAACCTTTCATGAACTCCCCCAAAGAGAGGCTTTCCCTTTAAAATAATAAAGCTAAGATATAGTCATTGCAATTTAAAACACAAGAATGGAATAGAACAACAACAACAACAACAAAAAAAGGCAATGATGATCAATATTTAATATAATAATTTATTTAGTAGCACTAAATAGCATGCAATTTATTAAAGTCTTTAGCAGCTATAGCTTCAGACACAACAGCTATAAAAAAGAATACTTACTGTCACTAGGGGTGCCCTGTTCTAACAAAAACTGCTGTCCTTCACTCCATTGCCTCTCCAAAAGCTGCTCTATGCTGGCCGCTACTGGGGGCAGATTTTCCAAACTGCTGTTGCCTGATTGATCATAGCGAATCTGTAAGCTGCTAACAGGAGAGCTGTTGAAAATATTATAATTCATGCATTAAAAAGAAAGAAAATACTTGCAAGGAAGGTTCCACTAAAGTTTCTTACCTTGTTTTATTTAACCCACTACTGGCTATATACCCATAGTTTCCCAGTATTTAGTTGCTTATGCCAGATGTCTCTGAGACAAAATCTAACCAAAAATTTAGTAGCAAATATTGCCCCTTCAATTTTAACACGAGGCTAATATATTTGGAAACTACTTATTTCAGCATAAACTACATAAATATAGCATATAATCTCTAAATGGACTGGGAAAAAAAAACACACAAAAATTGAATCCTTAAAATTTGTAGTCATTTAATCAAGTCCACCCAGCATAACAGAAAAGACCAAAATATTTCCCAATTTAGTGTCAACTTCAGCATAAGAATTCATTCATCAGTCTCACCAAATTCTATTCTTGATAGATCAAAAACAAAAACATCACAGGGATTTCATAGCTAGAGGTGCCTAAGAAATATGTATATGTATGTATGTATGTATATACTAAATATTTTTTATCATAATGGTTAACTAAAGTATGAAGAATTAAAACATGCAAATATCACACAAATGTAACAAACATCAAGAATGAGGACAAATTTTATCTTTTATAGAAATAAAAATACATGAATATGTTGCCAAAACAACCCCTCCCAAAATGGCTTGTTACAGTTTAGAAGTCTCTTGATTAACATTTTAAATACTGGGACTTTTTTTTTTTTTAAATATACTTATTAGACATGAGGAAAAAAAAAAAAGACCAGATTTTAGGCATTTGGGTGAATCTTTGTTGTTTTCCTGTATGGTACCCCAAAACAATTATAATCTTTGAAGTGATGAATTATTTCTGTAATTTACTAAGTATACATTTCAGATGGTAATTAACTATTTAAAAAAATTTTTTTTTAATTTTTTGCTGAGGCAATTGAGGGTAAGTGACTTGCCCAGGGTCACACAGCTAGGGAATGTTAAGTGTCTGAGATCACATTTGAACTCAGGTCCTCCTGATTTCAGGCGTGGTGCTCTATCCACTGCCCCACCTAGCTGCCCCCAGAAATGTCTTTTTTTAAAAGGACATTAAAACTCCGAGCCAAAGGTAATATTCCCAGTTTTAGCAATAACTCCTGGAAGTGAGACCAGACAGATTAAATACCGCATAGCTAAATTTCCTTCTTTCCAAAGGAAAACAAAACAAAACTCCAGTGGGCCCAACTGGGCAAAGTAAATTATTTGAAACTAATCGTGGACTACAAGAATAAAAAAGTAATACACAGCTTAACAAAGTGTTTTTAAAAATAACATCTCAAAATACGATTTATAAACCATTTGAGGACATATCCAAGAAAATGCAGGAAAAAAAATTTGACATTTACATAGCCATCTAAGACTTTTTAAAATGCACTTTCTGCACAACAGCTCTAAGAGTGAGGATAATATCCTAAACATTATTTAATTTCTACCATTTTATAGGTGGTAAAACTGAGGTTGAGGGTTAAAGGGACTTGCCAATGATCACATCATTAGTAATTCATACGTAAATAGTAACAACTGTCCTAAGTATTTCACTGAAAGTTTGTGGCAAAAATTAAGAGGATTTGATATTACAATTTTTTCAGTTAAAGTTTGACAGTACTGAAGAATCCAGTTTCTCTAAAATTTCATTTGTAGCCTGATACAAGGTAGAAGTGCCTGGGGTAGATCCTGAGATTCCCTCTACAGCTAATTCTGAGCCTTAATTGATAGGATTCGTCAGAAAAGACATAAGAAGAAAGAAGAGAAAGAGAGTTAAGGTCAGAGGATCTGTGAGAATTAGTGATTTAAGTTATTTAAATCCTTCCTGAACTGAAGGGCTAGTCAATCTTGTTCCATACAACCTCAAGCCTTAATTTTTCTGCTCTTTTTTTTTTCATGGATGAATTCAAATTCAAAACATTTTCTAACTCCTTAAAGGAAAAAACTTGAAGCACTTATTTATGATGTAAATACTAAATTATTAAAATGATAAAATGACTTGTGTTTTAATTCAAATTCCTTATTATAAAAGATAAAGAGAGAAAAGTAGCCAGCAATACAGGTCTTTTGAGTTGCAGGGTATAGGTTGAGTCTTACTAAGGACATTTTTGTTTTCTTGCTCCCAAAATAATATATACCCTAGAATTTCAAAGCTTACTCCCTTCAACTCAAATATTATCGGTAATTACACAGTTTCCTTTATTATGGAAGCTAGTTGGTAGCTTTTATAATTGGGGGTAAGAGGTTATATAATATACAAAGGGGATGGCTATGTCTAGAATTTCCTTTTTCCTCCAAAAACTAACTCAATTTTCAATGTTTCTTGTCCCACCAAGTGCAAGTGGTTTGATGAGTAGGGGGCACAATCAGATTTCACTTACTGAAATGTTGGGAGTTTTAGCATAGCTCTTGTTTGTAAGGAAAGAGTATGACAGGACATGTATTTGACCCTAAAATGTACAATTACTGCAGACTCTCAGATAATCAATAAAATTATATCAGAAAAGATGTCATACTTGTACCAAAAAGTAATTTGCTAAAATATCCCAATCCCACTGTGGACAGGCTGCAATCTATAAAGATAAAAGGAAATATCTATTTCACCAAACTCACAGAACCATTGGTGTGCTTTACCAGAGAATCTACAGAATCTAACAATTTATCAAGGGATTGAAAAGAAGCTTAGAGATTATGTGTCAGGAGTAAATAAACTTGGTATGGCCTACAAGCTATGAATGGTTTAAGTTTATTTTTAAAACGAAATAAAACTTTATTTAAAAATGTGAAGTAAATAAATAAATGAATGGAATTCTTGGCTCCTAGGCAGAACAAAAACGGGGTCATAGCTACACTTAGTTCACAAACTGTAGGTTGCTGACCCCCTCATCTAATCCAACACCATCATTTTATAGAGGAGATATTGGAGGCCCAAAAAGCCATTGTCATTACCTGTTAGTGACTGAATAAGGAATACAATCCAGTTGTTCCAACACAGTGGTAAGCAGAAGTAATTAACATCTAAGCTTTACAAAACATTTTACAAATAGTATTTCATTTGATCCTTAAAGCAAGCTTGGGAGGTGGAGTACTATTATTACCTCCAATTTATAAATAAGGAAACAGAGACAGACAAGAATTTAAATGACTTGCCCAGGGTCATACAGGTTAAGTGTCTGAGGATGAATTGGAACTCTGCTTTTCAGGAATCTAGGTCCAGCACTTTACTACCTACAGCTACATCAAGTAGAGTGTTCTTTTCACTACAACTTCCCCCCCCCCCCCCCTTTACTTAAATCTTCAATCTATCTTTTCACTAGCAAAGGGAGCTCCTTATGAGGAAATTCCCTCCATCCAAGCAAGCAGGTGATTGTTCTGCTGCTCAAGACTGCCTGGGATCAAACAGCAAGTCAGAGGCTCGCTCTTGACTCTGAGACCACTCAGACTCTAACACAGACACATTCTAAATATTTAATAATATAATTAAAAGATTTTCCAAGAATGTTCTAGGCAATAATCTTACATATTTATGTGAAACACTTTATACAAAGTATACCAAAGACTTTCATAAAATTGTTATTTGACAATCTGCATCTTTTGATAAGCATTATATAATAGATTAGCATTTAGTCCATAGAAATGATTTCGGTTATTTAAAAAAAAAAAAAATCAGAATCTTAACAGGGTTGAGTGGTTCAATCAGAATTTTTTTTGAAAATCAAATTTCCTCTATAATTCATTTTACTCTGTAAAACAAATCAGTTCAATTTTACAAAAGTCTTATATCATGTTAATCTAGTGCAATTAAGTGTTTTTTTTTTAAACTACATATTTTACAACAAAAATAAGCAATTGAAAAAAGTCTTGAAAGATTAGATTTTATCATCAGGCAAAAATAAAAATGATAAACAGGCAAACTAAGAGCAATTATAAGCGTAAGAGAAGGTATTCCTTTTAACTTGTAAATATAATCATACGTGTTTAAATTAACACCCACATAAATTTAAAACCACTTTTCTTGTCTGTCTGGACACGCCATTTATCTACATAATTCTTTATGGTCTCACATATGTATATGCTACTGATAAGAGAGAAAGAAGTTTCCAGACCTCTGCATGTTTCCTTTGCCTTCACTCTACAGTGTAAATAATGCTTACCATGGTGAGAGGCTTCCTCTGGGTGAGCTTCCCCGGCCAACAAGGCTGCGGCTATTGTCTCCAAGATCTGGATCTGCAGTGTAAATATTTCATAGCTGATAAAATGACTCTCACTAGATAAGAGGTTTTAAGCTGCTGCTCTGATTTTTCTCTAAAACATACATTAGACCTTAAGCACTACCTCTGCAGTTACTATGAAGGTAAAAGACCTAATATGTTGCTAGTTTAAAATTGCTGAACTGTAGCGTGTAAGGCGTTGTCCCTACACGTTTCTGTGGGTGGAGAAGGCCATGGATTATGTTCAGTTCTTTCATTCTTTTCAATTTTACAGCACGGAAGCGTGGTTTGCATTTGCAGTGCCCTCCCCTCAGCCACTTTTAATTTCTACGGTGAAAGTAATGAATCACAGCTGTGGACAGCTCATCTGTATGCTTATCACAGCAAATCCTGATGCTTTGTATTTTTTAACACTTTCCATTCCAAGACAAGTCATAAAACACCTAATGCTTTATATGTTGATCCTCACTGAGTCTAATTTGAATATTTAATCAGGATTTAATATTACCTGGATGTTTTTTTCTTTTCTTTTCAAATTAGTATGAAAAATTCACTAAACAAAATAAGATACACTTTTAAAGTACTTTAAAATTCTATTTCACTAGCTAACACAAAATTCTTTCCATTGCTAAAATTGAAATGGATGATTTTCCCTATGGCCTCTCAGTTAAATAACAACCCTATCTGGCCCCCTTCAAGGTTGTCCTCCCCTTATTCTGAGTCAAGTGACCTCTGACCCCTTAGAGGGCAAAGACATGACTGATCCATTCTTGGTAAACTGCTAAACCCATTCCCTTCCCCCAAACAGGCATGACTACTTGGACATGTCAACAAATCCTTAAGGATGGAATGAAACAAAGCAAATCCAGTGGCTCATTAAAACAGAAGAGGAAAATGCTACAAAATGTCAACTGGTAAATATTCACAGGATTACTAAACACTGGAGAAGTTCTCTAACAGGATTTAAAAAAACAACAACAACAACAACAACAAAAAAAAAACCCCACCAACTTTGTGTAATGCAATTTCATGAATTATGCAAATAAAGGTTTAGGCTGTTCACAGAGAAACCCCGTGTTATGTTACTTTCATTGCGCAGAACTGAGAACTGAACACATCAATCACAGAAGTCACAGGAGACGCTGCTGCATTCCTGCCTGCTGATGGCTCTGCTTAAACATTTACATTTCAGACAGTAAAAAATGCACATGGCTATTCTGTGGCACAGCAGAGCATTTATTTCCAACTGTGATTCTTTAGGGAAAAAAAAAAAATCACACAATCCTTTAGTAACTATACTCCTAGAGTTTACAAATAAAATTCGTTAGCTTTAAAGATAGTTAAATTAGGGAGGATTTCACTATTTTTTGAAACTTACCTGTTTGACTGTTTTCTGAGTGAGCTATAAGAGTTGCCATTGCTGAATTTGGATTTAGCCTATTGCCATACATATGGGATGGAGCTAGATTTAAGGAAGATCCAGAGAGAGTATTTGCCTAAATGAGAAAAAAGTGCAAAGGTAAATAACTTGTATTTTGACAGCTTTTACTAGTTATTCCTTTTTTAGCTTTTTCAAACAAACCTTGTTACCAGGTATTGTGTCCTTACAGATACATCAACTATTAAATGTTTATCTGAAAAAGCATTAAGGAGATTATGATTTCTAATGAAATAGAGTAGAGAATAATAGTTTAATTCTAATTTCCCCCAATTCTGATTTTTAAAATGCTATTTGCAAGTTTTGCTTTTGAGTAACTTTTTAAAATGAATGACGCATACAAGGGAAGAAAATGAATTTTACTGCTTCCAGTTTGAAAGTATGTAGGCAATGCACAGTGTTCCTGTAGTTCTACTCCTAATTATTTAATCTTATTAAAGCATTTACCAAATAAGGGCAGGTAGACAACAGATGTCTCACAAATGCCTGGGTCCCTGACATCACAAGCTGACTGGGGAGGTCAAAAGGTCTCATTTCCAGCTCAACATCTAGCCTTACAGAGCATATTTCCTTTGCTTTACTCTGTCATTAGTAAAACCTGCACAGTATTTTGTAACTTCCTGTTCTAATAGACTTAAAGGCTTGGTAGGGTTTGGGTTTGTTTGTTTGTTTGTTTTTGGGGGGGTTGTTTTGTTTTGTTTTTATTTTAAAAGAAAGCAAACAAGCATCACAAGTATGTTTTCTATACAATACAGGGCTCACCAAATCGTAGCTTTGCCCTGACCCCATATAAGGAACTGTATTTTTGGCAGCTGGCCAGCTCGACTTACTGAAGAGCTCGTCCAAAGTTTGTAATTCATTCATGTTGCTAACCACAATTCTGAAGGCCTCTACTGGGACTTGTGCCAAACAAGCGAAAATGAACCCTTAAACAGATGAAGCAAAGGAGGCTGGCCAAAGTCTTGCATAATCCAATGTAATAAAAATGCCTTCTTCACTGGGCTGCATGCTTTCTTCCTTTCGAAGAATACTACAGTCTTAAAATGCTACATTTGGAAAGAGCATCATCACATTCACTTAGATGAATAGGATTCTGATACAAAATTCAAACTGGCCCAGGAGATAATTTTCATATAACTGATCCATAAAATATCACTCATTTTATACAAATATTTTAAAACTGGAAAAATACATCTGAAAATGACTTCCAAGAACTGAAGTATTTTTAATTTTAAAAAGTCAAACACATGACACAGAGTGACGTTTATAACCATGCACTAGAGACCAAGACGACACAGTAGTTATTACAAGCAAAATTGTACAGGACTATAAACGGTGTTTCTGGAAGGAATCATACCCGGCCATTACATTTTGGCTCATGGCCAACTTATTAAGTATGATAAATGGACTTCTATAATTCACAGGAATGCTTTCAGTGATGCAGAATTCAGTTCATATGTTTTTTATTGTTCCATACTGTAGACCTTATAGTTCACAATTTTATATAGCTTTAAGTTCAAACTGTGAATTTTGTGTTTCATCTGTCCTCTTAATTGAAGATTTGCATAAGTATCTATTAAATTCACAATATGTCTTGTTTAATAATCAATTAGTGGCCTCAAAAAAGAAGCTAAAAATTCCAAAATAAGAACACCCTATTAGATGTTAACAAATATTCCTCTTATACACATCAAAGAGAACACAATTCCCAATATATATTACATAACCAAAAAAATACAGTCCTACCTGACTCATCTGGCTACTGAGAACTAGAAGAACTAAGCAATAAATGTCTTTGCAGTCAAAAGAGATGTTATGAAATATCTTATACAAAAGCTCATGAACTTGGGCAACTCCTCAGGGACTATCTATGTTTGCATTGCAAGACAATTTTCCTAAGTTGGGCCTTCTGGTTTTCAAAACACAAAGACAGTTAAAGGGCTGTGCTGCAGGTAAGCACAGACAGGAACAAGAAATGGCAAATAATGGCAAGGAAAGAAAAAAATAATCCAAGGAGAGCCAGCACAAAAACAGAAAACAAAACAAAATGAAAACCCCAACACTACACAGTCTGAGAAAAATGAGACAGGAATAACCAAAAAAAGAAAGTCTTGAACACCTTAATAAATCCTGAGAACATGACTATATTATAGCCAAGTGTAATAACTGATATCACAATGATGACCTTAATCAAGAAAAGGTTAAATTGAGCAATGTATTTTTTTAAAAAAGATTTCCATTAAAATGACTAAAAATTTTAAAAACAACAAGGGTTAAAGAAGTATAGTTGAGTTTTAAAAAATCAATCTGAAGAATTATTTGTTCTCTCAGAGTTCCAGGGTAGTTGAGGTTTTACTGTGTTTGAAATTCTATAGCTAAAAAGATCTATTCAGAATATATATTTTTTAAATCTACACATTTAAAAATCATGACTACTAGAGTAATAGCATATCTAATTAAGTAACCTTTAAATAGAAAATGTACTCCGGCTTTTCCATGTTTTCTTTTTTAAATTCCATATTTCTGCTGAATTCTATTTAACTACAGAACATAACTCTACATAACTCTTTTTGACTTAGTATTTTCCATTTCAACAGATTTTGAGCTACCTGTCATCTTTTTGACCAATAATTCTAAAATATGTTGAAAAAGCTGCACAGGAATTGCTGAGACAATCTGAACTTCCTGAAGTCTTTAGACTAGAATAGGAAAAGGGTTAAAAAAAAATACTAAAATTTAGTGATGAGATAATGAATTTAGTGGGAGTAATAAGAAAAAGAATAATAACAAAAAGAATTCATATTTTTATAGCAATAAGGCAAGCAACCTGCTAAAAGGACTATTCCAAATTTAAAAAAAAAAGGAAATTTTAAGTGTTAATAAGCTAAAGATAATGAAACATTAATGGGGAATTATAAGGGATATGGATAATTTGATATGAAAGAAGATGTAAATAATTAATATTAAAAACCCAATGGACACATCTTTTTTGTATAGTGCCAGTTATAGTGAATTAAGAGCAGAATTTACCTGAAGTCACAGCCTACAAAGCAAACACAAGGGCTAGCAGGCAAAGTTGTATCTGACAGTTAAACTGCTCTTGGGTTTTCAGACCTACCTTACAGGCAGCCCAGTTTCAGACAAACTAAGTTTGTTCTACTTGAACCCAGCCTTCACTGGGGTGGCAGCTTGAAATGAATTTTATCTTCCAAAAAGGTCAAAGTTATGCTGTTCAGTAAGAGGACCAGGGTTCCAGTTCTGGCTCCTCTCATTTTGGAAGATACAGATGATACCCCAGCAGGGCCATACCTAAAACATCTATGCTTGACATGGATTTGGGAAGGTGATAAGATGTCACATTTTATATTACCAGCACCTAGAGAAGGTACAACAAAGCTTTAATTCAGGGATGTGTGAAGTTTTGTTTTGTTTTAAGATAATCTAATAGCTGTATCTGGACACAATGGATTTCCTTTGCAATCCTATATATCTTATTTTATTCAATTTAAAAAATTATTCTGAGAAGTCTATAAGGCTTTTATCACACTGCCAAAGGGATACATGAAGGAAAAAATTGATTAAGAGTTCCTCTTCTAAGGGCAGCTAGGTGGCAGTGAATAGAGAACCAGTCCTGAAGTCAGGAGGACCCGAGTTCAAATCTAACCTTAGGCACTTAACACTTTCCTAGCTCTGTGATTCTGGGCAAGTCACTTAACCCCAACTGCTCGGCAAAAAAGCAAAAGCAAAAACAACAACAACAAAAAAACCCCCACCAAACCAAAACCAAAACCAAAATTCCTCTTCTAGTGCCCCCCCCCGTAAAATTTATATACAAAGTATGAAAAGGGGAAGTGGTCACAGAAGACAGAAGGCTCCCTATTATCCTATAAGCTAAGGGAAAGATATAGTTCATTTACCAAGGAGCAATATTTTGGATAACACACAGAAATTCATAAATAACAAGAAAGTAAGGGAGAACTAGAATATGATATACGAAAATACAAATGAAACTCAACTTGTACCCAAGAATAACTTTCTGAATAGTTGAACATTTTACAAAAGAAACACTTAAAATCAGTGACTAATAATCACACCTCAAATGGAAAGCAAAAGAACAGTAGGTATAGATAAACAAGATCTAAAAGTAATCCAACATATTTACTTAGTGATCACTAAATCTAAAAACAAAGACTTCTGTGATAAAATCTCTCTATGTGACAAGTTCTTTGCAAAAGCAGGTAGCATTTTTCCATTAGAAAAAAATTAAACCTGCCACACAAAGGCTTCCTGCCCCCCCCCTTTTTTTAAACGAAGGAACAAGGTGAAATACAACATAGAAAAGCTAAATACACTTGTGTCAGTCAGTAAACATGTTTTAAGTGTCTCAGGTGCTAGACACTGTGCTATATAGGATACAAAAGTAGAAGGCAGTCCCTGTCCTCGAGGACCTCACACTCTAAGGGGGAAGACCACCACACACCAACAAAGTAGTGAAGATAAATAGGAAATCACCTGCCCAGGGAAGGCCCTGGCATCAAAGGGGATTCTAGCACAGAGTCAGGAGGAGGAGCCCCCCCAAGCCTAGAAGACCAGCCTGGGTAAGCATTTCTTGTTCAAATCAGAGTGTGAGGGTAAGAGAGGAGAGGCTAGGGGGCAAGACCACCAGAAAAAGAGGGGGGCAGGGTTGGCCCGGGTGGCAGAGCTTTCTGAATGCCAATCAGAGGAAGATGGCCGGAATGGCAAGGGAGAACAAGCAGCAGACTACCTCAATCCGCCAGGACTGTGCCAGGAACATGGCAGTACCAGAGAAGATAAAGGGGTGGGTGGAAGAGACTGACGAGTTGGCCAAAGAGGATGAGAGCAGGCCATGCAGATGACTTGACTGAAGGTTGGTGGAAGGTCAGGAAAAGGGCAAGGTGGGGGGGGGGAAAGGGGGAAAAGAGAGAGGAAGAGAGGGGGAGAGAAAGAGAGGGGGGGGGAGGGAGAGGGAGAGGAAGAGGGAAAGAGGAAAGACAGTCCACCTCCTTTAGCACTTACAGGGACAGCCTCACTGCAACTTCCTATCCCCATTTAATAGATGCTAATTTGAAGATGGTTCCAAAATGCTAGGGGGATTAGTCACCTAGAAAGACTTTATGGATCTACATCAGATGTTTTCTGACTCCAAGTAATTGTCCTTTGAACTACTTTCCATAAGTCTATCAAGGTAAGGCAAAAAACATGTACAATGCTTGTGTAGGCCAAGTGCCTACTACACAAATCTTGGCACCCTGGGAAGGGTAAGAACACTAAAACCTAGGAAAGCAGATAATTGATAAAATCTGAATTAAAAGTATAAACCAAAAATCTTCCAGTAGAGCCCTACCTCTCCCGTATTTTAATTTTTTCCTCGTTTCTCTTCTTCTTACCCTCTGTCTCTCTCTCTCTCTCTCTCACACACACACACACACACACACACACACACACACACACACACACAC
>JAJPUD010012087.1:0-22147 GCA_023553655.1 Myrmecobius fasciatus
TTTTTTTTCCAGCCCATTTTTAGAATTGCCCCAGTAGTGCAGACTGAGCAGGCTCAGGCTCAGACTTGCAGTTCCTGGTTGCCCTCTCTTACCCTCTCCTTATCTTGTGTCCCTGGCCTCCCCTTATCTTGGGCAAACTCATTGATGATAAATGGGAGCCAGTGTTAAAGGGGGCATATGTTATATGGAGATTATATAAATATATATATATGCAACGGCTCTGTGGCATATCCTTATACAAATATATATATTTATAAATGTAGCCCACATCTTGAAGTTCTGCCAAAAAATTTGAACATGGAATAAGACAAAACAGAGGCAAGATTGTCTATTGGAAAATGGTTTCCTTCTGAGAGTTCTATAAATTTCAGGGGAATTATAGTCACCCAGAGTGCCATTGACCTTGACCTTGGGGAGGAGCTGGCGGTTAAGAGGAGGATGAAAGGTAGGAAGAAGCAAACAGGAAGGAAGGTGAAGGTAGGTGCCATGATAAACAGCTCATGGATGAGCACAGCTGCAGGGAGGCTTGAGACAGAGTGCTAAGTACATTATAAACAGAAACAAGGTCTGGAGCAAATCTTGTACTCTTAATACAATGGAGACCAGAAATAAAAATAGGTGGCGTTTGCACCCCACACTTTTTCTATATCTGTTGTTGTTCAGACATTTTGAACTCTTTATATTGCCATCTGGAGTTTTCTTGGCAGAATTATTGGAGTGGTTTGCCATTTCCTTCTCCAGCTCATTTGACAGATGAGGAAACTGAGGCAACCAGAATCACAGAACTGGTAAGAGTCCGAGGTCTGATTTGAATTTGGAAAGATGAGTCTGACTTCAGGTCTGGTGCTCTATCCACTGGGTCAACTAGAGGGCCATTCTATGACGGCTCATTTATGCATTCTGAATTTCATATTTTCCTCTGGGTTTCAGAGACATTTACTTTAGATAATCATACTACAAATATGATAAAACTTGTTCAACAGAAATGCTAAGACATGTAAGTATATTTTATTTAAAGCTTACCAGTGAGAAGGGTTCCCCCTTGATCTGGAAGGACTAAAATATCTGTTTCATTTTGAACTTGAAGGTTTAGGAACTAATTTAGACCAAGTGGGAGAGTTTTAATGATCTCTTACAGGCCTAGCATATGCATTTGGGCTTCATATACCCCTCTATGAGATTGGGGGTTTTTGTGTCATGCATCCCCTTGACAATCTATGGACCTCTTCTCAGAATAACATTTTTTCTTTTTAAAAAGTTTTACTTATTTATTTTTTAACATTATTTAATTTTTTTTGAATTTAAAATCCTCTCCCTCTTACTCTTTCCTACCCTTCATTAAGGTGAAAAGTGTTATGTTATAAATTATACATGTGAAGTCATGCACAAACATAACAGAATAAAAATAATATGAGAATAATTTTAATAATAATTTAATAATTTTAAATGCTTAAGTAAAATACATTGTATTACAGAGGAAACCAATTATATTGAAATGCAGTTATCAAATCATTTTTAAGAATAAGTTCATTGTGCAATTATCTTTTTTAATTAGATTATGCTATGGAAATGCTTGTCGTATTCCATAAATTAAGAAAGAAAAAGAAAAAGAAAGAAAGAAAGAAAGAAAAGAAGAAAAAAGAAAGGAAGAAGGGAGGAAGGAAGGAAGGAAGGAGAGAGGGAGGGAAAAAGGAGGGAAGGAGGAAGGAAAGAAGAAAGAACACTGAACTTTAGGGGAAGAGATTTGTTTTTCATTATTTGCTTCCATTTGATAGCTAAGACAATTTATCTGAGGGTCACTTTCCTTTCTTGTAAAATGTGAATTAAAAAGCAAACAAACAGACAAATCCATGGATCTTCAATTAAGAACTTCTGCTCTAGATTTCACACTGACATGGAAAATAAGTTGTAAAATGAGCAAACTGAAGTTACTTTCACCTTTCTTTTCTTGACTTGTGGCTATTTTCCCTGCAATACATCGATAATTATACTTTATTTACTTTAATACTTATTAAAAATTTTTTTGATTTCTAAATTCTCTCCCTTCTAATTACAATATATTATCAATTTACACATGTGAAGTCATGCGAAATATATTTCTCTGTTAGTCATGTCACAAAAAAAGCAAGAAAAATAAAGCGAAAAAAAAAAGTATGCTTCAGTCTGTACTGAGATGACCAGTTCTTTCTCTGGAAGTGGAGAGCATTTTTCATGATGGGTCCTTTGGAATTGTCTTAGATCACTGTCTTCATAAGAGTAGATGAGTCTTTCACAGTTGATCCTCATTACAAAATTGCTGTTACTGTGTATGATAGGGCCCTGGCTTTGCTCATATAATAAGCTCTAAATGTTACTTACCAGACCATCTTGCTTTTCTATATTTTACCAATAAGTATGTAATAATAACTGGTATCTTTTGTAATTTTGAAGTTTGCTAAGTACTTTAATGCATCCTTTCATTTCAGTCTTGTAACAATTCTGTGAGATAGATGCTATGGGGATTCCCCTATATAATGAGGAAACTCAAACTCAGAGAATTAAGTCACTTACTTTGGATCATAGAGAATTAAGGATGTAATTCGATTTCAGGTCTTCCTGTCTCCAAGTTATAGCACTTGATCCATGACGCCATATCAACATGGACACATTAATTCTCATGGTTCATTCTCTCCATTAAAACCAACTGCTCTCTTTCCAAGAAAATAAAAAAATAAACTAAGAAAAGATGTCAGTATTATGGCTTACAGGCAGAAAAGACCCTCAGCCTCAGAATATTTCTTTTACTAAAAGTCACAATAACTAAAATCCCCCCCTTAGAAATTTATTTATTGAATTATTTTTCAGCTAATTTGGGCCAACTAACAATTTCCATGTGAACATTTACTATAAATTAGGGCTTGATATATTGTTTTGTTGATTGTCTAGACTTAAAAAGAATTAATAATGTAGACCAAATTTGAAAGCATATGTGCATATATTATTCTCCCCAGTCTTGTTAAACATTACTAGCATGCCCTGTATAAACATTGTTTGAGCTCTGCAAAAGTTCAGTAGAAACTTCAAGGAATGAAATCATTGGTGATTGTAAGCCAATCGAAATAAAAAAAAAATAATAGTAGTAGCAATAGTAATAATCTAGTGCTTTACATCCAATTCCTTATTTGAGCTCAGAACACCTGTTTGGGTCCCTTAGTTTGGTATCTTAATAATAATTCGTTCACATTAGTGACCTAACCAATTGTTAGGGAGAACAAGGGGATCTGAGAACGGGGAAGGGATTTCTTAATTAGCACTTTTTGGCAGCAGTTAATTTTAGCTGGAAGAATCAGAATGAGTTTTGGCTCAGCTTTAAGAAGACTTCCAGAACTAAGGTAATTCTTTCTCTCCAAGGTCAGATCTCATAGGAAGCTAATTCAATTCAACAAATTCAATTTTACAAATCTTTATTCATCCCCTAAGTGTTTGAGGCTTTGCACTGGGTGCTAGCTGCAAAGCTGACAAATGGTTTTATTTTATTCTCAAGGAATTTACAATTTATGGGATGGAAATAGGGCACATGTACAAATAAGCATGAAACAAAGAAGAGGCTCGCTGTGAGAAATTTGAAAAGAAAGGACTTTCACCGAGATTGTGCCAGGGAAAACTATATGGAAGAGGTGGCTTTTGGGTTGTACCTTGAAGGAAGAAAAGAGCCTTCAATCACCATGAGGAAAAGAATCTGGCAGCATACCTAGCAAGTAAAACTAAGATTCAATCTAATTCAATAAACATTTGTCAGATGTCAGCCAGCTGGGGCAGTGGACAATATACTGGCCTTGGAATCAGGAAATCTTGAGTTCAATTCCAGCCTTGGGCACTAGCTGCGTGGCCCTGGGCAAATAAGTCACTTAACCCTGATTGCCTCCAAACCCAAAAAAAGTCAATCAATAAACATTTTTAAAGAGCCTCCCTGTGTCCCAGATTTTGTACTAAGCATCGGGGATACAAATATTGAAAAGAAAGATAGTTCCCGCTCTCAATAAGCTTATAATTGTGTGTGAGTGTGTGTATGTGTGTGTGTGTGTGTGTGTGTGTGTGTGTGTGTGTGTGTAGAAGCTGAAAACGGGAAGGAGGAGTATTCAGGGACATGATGGAGAAGTCTCTAGGAGTGCAGCCTGTGGGAAATAAAAAGATGGTTGGCTTGGGTAAGCTCTTTAAATGGAGGTTTTGGGGAAAGATCTTCTATTTGTACTCCAAACAGAGGATCTGCAGAAACTGAGGCTCTATCTGTAAAATACTATATGTAAAGTTCTGTATGAATCCCTGGGAAATAAAAAAAAAAATGATCCTTGCATTTTTTATTTAGGGAGTGTGGGGATGGGGTCAAACAGGTATATTCCCTATCATCCAGGAGGCACTACAAGGACCCATGTGCCCCGAGTTCAATCCTGGGATAACAGACCCCAAAGAGAAGGGATCAGGCCTTTTTAAATTTCTGTAGCTCATCTTGCCCTCACCTTGGAGATCCAGGGAAAAGTCTTTACAACAAAATTTGAGTATGGATCTCCTCTAAAAGAGATTAATAAGATCCCTTCTAGACAACTCTGAGATACCACTACACACCTGTCAGATTGGCTAAGATGACAGGAAAAGATAAAGATGAATGTTAGAGGGGATGTGGGAAAACTGGGACACTGATGCATTGTTGGTGGAATTGTGAATAGATCCAATCATTCTGGAGAGCAATTTGGAACTATGCTCAAAAAGTTATCAAACTGTGCATACCCTTTGACCCAGCAGTGTTTCTACTGGGCCTATATCCCAAAGAGATCTTAAAGAAAGGAAAGGGACCCACATATGCAAAAATGTTTGTGGCAACCCTTTTTAATGTATACACATGTGTATAAGGCATATATCTAATATGTGTATATATAATATACACACATGAATATGCACACATGTACTCACATGTACAGGGCATGTAATCAATATAGCCTATGTATATAATACGTGCTACATGCAAACATGTATAAGGCATGTGTTCAATACAGCTTGTATATGTATTATATGCATATGTACATGTGTGTATATGAATGACAACTCAACAAGTCCATATTTTATGCCCATTCAAGAATGTTTTTTTTGTCTCTTTGGTCATTTCCTCTGAGAAGTAGTTACAAGAAGCACCTCCCACTGAGTACTCTGCCTTGACTCCAGGAATTTTTAATCCTTGTGGTAGTTGCCAAGCTTGGAAAATCCCCATCTCTAAGGGTAACTGTTTAGGGATCTGTGCTCAGGGAATGAAATTTTTATAGCAGGAGAAGCAGCTAAAGAAAGGCTTATCAAGACAAATACATATTCTTATGGCTACTTGCATATAGCCCCCACCATTCACTAGAAGGGAGAGCTGGCAGAAACCCAAATACCATGTCCAAGTGAGAGGGCTGGAACCTTTCTCTATTGCTCTTCCTGGACCAGTCAGTAATCATCTTCAAGGCAAGCTTCCAGTCAGGAGGACCAAGGGACCAATCAAGAATTGGCTAGTCCCTCAGTTAAGAGGTTTATACAGAGTACTTCCATCCAGACAAAGCCAGAGATCCTGCTCCTTGGGATCAATCTTATTGCTTGTACCAAAAAAAAAAAAAAAAATGAGTTAATAAAATATATACTGAGTAACACAAAGGCATTTCAGAAGAACAGACTCCCCAGTAATTGTGGGGCATCAATTAATGGTTCTTGAAGGGGGTCAAACCTAAGATGTGCTTTGATGGAAGATAGGTATTCTTTTTTTTTTTCTTTAGTCTTTTGGGGTTAAGTGACTTGCCCAGGATCACATAGCTAGGGAATGTTAAGTGTTTGAGACCAGATTTGAACTCAGGTCCTCCTGACTTCAGGGCTGGTGCTCTATCCACTGCATCACCTAGCTGCCCCTGGAAGATAGGTATTCTACAAAGAAGAAGTGAGGAGAAAAAATATTCTAGAACCTGGAAAAACACCTGAGCTTGGAGGAGGTGGTAAATAATGGGTCATAAATGGGGAAACAGTATCCAAGCAAGTTTGGCTGGAAGGTAAAGTATATGAAGATACAGAATTAGTGTCTTATTCTTGCCTTCTCAATGAGTTGGGGAAGTGTGGAGAGAGGAAGAGAATTTGGAACTGAAAATATAAAAATTAACAAAATAAACAACAGAAAAAAAATTATATGAAGGAAGATAATTTGAATGAAGACTGGAGAACTATGGCAGTTAGATGTAGAATCAAATGAAACAGTACCTAGAAAGTACAGAAGAGAAATAAGCCTCTACATTGTGTTTAAAATGAAGTATATGAAGGTCACATTTATTATTATATTCCATGTAATTGCAAAGAGAATGTTCTCTCAGATTCTGAGGTCAGAAAGAATGCTGAGTAAATGTGACTAACTCCAATACATTAAGAGTAATATAGATGGTTATTTCTGGTTTAGCATTTACATGTAAAAGGTTATAGATTAAGACAATTGTTTATCTCAAGAAAGCAAGCTCAAAGTGCAAATAAGAGAGGAAGTAAGGTAGAAATTCAAAGATCTTTGGATGTGCCACCTTCATAACTTCAAAAAATTCTAAATAAGCAGCATTATTTTCTTATTTTTTCATTCTCAGAACAAACAGCTTATGGTTCTTGTTTATTGGACTCTCTCCAGGGGTGTGCTAGCAAATGTTTAACTGGCTCTCCAAAAATAAAAAATCTATGGAGGTCATACTTTTGTTTAATCTGTATTATTAACATCCTCTTCATCACTTTCTTAAGTCTGGACAATCAACAAATCAATAATTTAATTTAAATGCCTCATTCTGTTTGCCTGTTTCCCAGATAGATATGCTTGCCCTGAAAATTTATTTTTTATAATAGCTTTTTTCTTTTTCTTTTTTTTTTAATTTTTTTTTTTTTTTTTTTTTTTTTTTTTTTGCTTTTTGCTGAGGCAATTGGGGTTAAGTGACTTGCTCAGGGTCACACAGTTAGGGAATGTTATGTGTCTGAGATCAGATTTGAACTCAGGTCCTCCTGACTTCAGGGCTGGTGCTCTAACCACTGCGCCACCTAGCTGCCCCAGCTTTTTTATTTTTCAAAAGATAGTTTTTTAACATTCACCCTGGCAAAACCTTGTGCTCCATATTTTTCTTCCTCCCCCCCTCCCCTTCCTTAGACAATAAGTAATCCAATAAAGGTGAAATGTGCAATTCTTCTAAACATGTTTCCACATTTATCATGATGCACAAGAAAAATCAGATCAAAAAGGAAAAAAAAATGAGAGAAAAAAACAAGCAACTAAACAACAACAACAACAAAAGGTGAAAATACTAATGTTGTTATCCACATTAGTCACCATAATCCTCTTTCTGGATGCTCTCTATCACAAGTCTATTGATATTGACTTGTTGAAAAGAGCCACATCGATCAGAATTGATCATCACATAATCTTGTTGTTGCTGCATTCAATGATCTCGTTTTGCTCACTTCACTCAACATCAGTAAGTCTCTCCAGGCCTCTCTGAGATCATCTAGTTATCATTTCTTATAGAACAATAATATTCCATAACATTCATATACCATAATTTGTTCAGCCATTATCTAATTGATGGGCATCCATTCAGTTTCCAGTTCCTTGCCACTACAAAAAGGGCTGCCACAAACATTTTTGCACATGTGGGGCCTTTTCTCTTTTTTATGATCTCTTTGAGATACATACCCAGTAGAGATACTGCTGTATCAAAGGGTATGCACAATTTGAAGCCCTATGGACATATCACTTCACAATTCCACCAACAATGTATTAATGTCCCAGTTTTCCCACATCTCCTCCAATATTTATTATTATTTTTACCTGCCATTTTAGGCAATTTGAGAGGCCATTTGTCAATTAATGTAAGGCTTGTATTCTTATAAATTTAAGTCAATTCTCTATCTTAGAAAAGAGGCCTTTATTAGAACCCTTGGGTGTGGGCCAATGCCTAGTTTCTGCCATACTAATTTCCAATTTTTCCCGCATTTTTGTCAAATAGTGAATTCTTACTCCTTGGATATAAAATTTTTCTCTCAGTTTTCTGTTTCCCTTCTAATCTTGGCTGCATTGCTTTTGTTTGCACAAAAAACTGTTTAATTTAATATAATTAGAATTATCAAAGTATTTTTTTAAATAGGAATGGATGTTGGATCTTGTCAAATGTTTTTTCTGCATCTGCTGAGATAATCATATTTCTACTAGTTTGGTTATTGATATAATCCATTATTCTAATAGTTTTCCTGATACCTAATCAGCCTTACATTCCTGGTATAAATCCTACTTGGTCATAGTGTATTATCCTGGTTATGGATTGCTGAAATCCCTTTGCTAATATTTTATTTAAGATTTTGCATCAATATTCATTAGGGAAATTGGTCTGTAATTTTCTTTCTTTGTTTTGACCCTTCCTGGTTTAGGTATCAACACCATATTTGTGTCATAAAAGAACTTTGATAAGGCTTCTTCTTCCCCTATTTTTCCAAATAATTTGTATAGTATTGGAATTAATTGTTCTTTAAATGTTTGGTAGAATTCACTTGTAAATCCATCTGGCCCTAGAGATTTTTTCTTAGGGAATTCATTAATAGCTTAATATTTTAATAATTAATTAGTTAAAATACTCTAAAATGGGACTATTTAAGTAATTTATTTCCTCCTGTTAATCTGGGCAATCTATATTTTTGTAAGTATTCATCCATTTCACTTAGATTATCAGATTTATTGACATACAATTTGGCAAAATAGCTCTTAATTATTGCTTTTAATTATAATTTAATTTCCTCTTCATTGGTAGTAATTTTTGATGTTAGTAATTTGATTTTCTTTTTTCTTTTTTCTAATTATATTAACCAAAGGTTTATCTATTTTGTTGGTCACAATGAAAATTTAAACCCAGATCCTGAACTATAAATGCTTTTTCTAGCATTTCTCAGACTCTTGCCTTCTCGACCCAATAATAGAGTTTCCAGTTGATAAAATTTACTAACTAATGTTTAACTAATAGAGTCTGCTAAATAAAATTTTCCTATAGTTTGAGGCCTTAATTTCTTAGTTTCTCTGATAAGCTGGTGCTTTCTCTGCAGTCCATTCCAAGGACCAAAAATGTAAGAAAGTAGGAGGTGAATTGCCTAGAATGCTGATAGGATCCTTCAGGCAGAATTAGCAGCCTACATATGTTTCCTGGATAGAATATTGCCTATTCCACCAGAGAGGTTTATCATGTGAATTTGTAGAACCTTTGATCAATTCATTTCCTTTCTCCTTGAGACAAGGGATTACTTAGGGAAAATAGTTGGGTTTCAATAATTGCATATACTTCAGATTGATATAGGGTGGAGAAAATATAAATTGAACTAATTATGAAGACAACTCCTATCATTGGTACTAAAGATAACTATCTCTTTTATGTGAACGTCAGAGAAATATGAACAGTCAAGCAAAACAAATCCCCATGCCAGCCATATAAAAATGTATGTGTCATTCTGAACTATGAGTCCATCATTTCTCTGTTAGGAGGTGGGTCACATACTTTATCATGGATTCTCTGGAATCATGGATGATTATTGCATTTGTTGAAGTTCTTAAGACTTTTGGAGTTATTTGCCTACATAATGTCATAATTGTTATGTTGTTATTGTTCTAGTTCTTGAGTTGAATTTTAATATTATACTCATTTAATTCAATTTTATACAGTAACTATCATCATTTATAATGTGAATGTGTTTTTCTTTTGGGTCAAACAGAATTGGAAGATGATAAGAAACTTTTTTTAAAATTAAAGATTTTTATTTGCAAAACATGCATGGGTAATTTTTCAACAATGACCCTTGCAAAGCCTTCTGTTCCAAATTTTTCTCTTCTTCCTCCTATCCCCTCCCCTAGATGGCAGGTAATCTAATACATGTCAATTATGTTAAAATATATGACAAATAGAATATATGTATACATATTTAGAGTTATCTTGCTGTTCAAGAAAAATTGGATCTACAAGAAAAAAACCTGAGAAGGAAAACAAAATGCAAGCAAACATCAACAGAAAGCATGAAAATGTTATGTTGTGGTCCCACAGGCCTCTCCCTGGGTGTATATGGCTTTCTTCATCACTGAACAACTGGAACTGGTTTGAAACATCTCATTGTTGAAGAAAGTCATGTCCTTCAGAATTGATCATCATATAGTCTTGTTGTTGGCATGTATAATGATCTCCTAGTTCTGCTCATTTCACTTAGCAGATGATAAATATCTTAATGGGAAATAAGGCATGGGTTATATCTGGAGATTTTCCAAAAGTTCTGGGTAGGCACACAATGAACCAATTTTGTGATATATTAAAAAACATTATATGTGAATGATTTTACATTTTAAATCCTAGACCAAGCTGAGGGAAACTTGGGCCAAGACTGGAGGACAGGTGATTCTGCCTCAATATATAAATAGGGAATTTCCTATACCTCGGGCAAACACATATCAATTCCTTTGCAGTGAGGGGTGCCTAATCAATCCCCTATTACTTTATTTGGAGACTCACTTATTTAAAAAAAAAATTTTAGTGTCTTTTGTTATTTTTACATCAACATAGTATTTCCTAGTATCCTTCCCTTTCCCCCTCCAAGAAAGCTATCTCCTATAACAAATAGTAAATCAGCTTAATTGATCAATACACTGAAAAAGTCTGAAAATAAGTATAATGTATATCAATTGTGGACATTCCACTCAAGGGTATACTGGAGTTAGCTTGAACCAACTCATAGAGGTAGACTGCTAACTTTTCTTTTCTTTCTTTCTTTTTTTTTTTTCTTTCTTTTTTTGCTGAGGCAATTGGGGTTAAGTGACTTCAAAGGATCATACAGCTAGGGAATGTTAAGTGTCTAAGATCATATTTGAACTCAGGTCCTCCTCACTTCAGGGCTGGTGCTCTATCCACTGCGCCACCTAGCTGCCTCGACTGCTAAATTTTCAATGAGAGCATCTTTACCTTTAAAATATGTGTGGGGGTGGGGGTGAAGGGGTTACATTTCCCTCCAGGAGAGCTGGTGATTAAACTTCTACCAGCACACCCCTGCCTTGCAAATGGATTGGATGGAAATGTCTTCTCCTATTCATTCTTCAAGACATGCTTTTTGAGGACTCCTTTTAACATGGGATTATATGTTTGTGTATGCTCAAAAGACATGTGAGATGTTCATTAGAGATATCACCTTTCCAAATATTCTTTGTGTCCAGGGATGCAGTCTTCCAAGCTCTTATTGGTCTGATCAATCCCTGTTGGACACCCTGTACATGGTCCCTGATATTGTAATGTCATTTTGGTTCTCTGAAGCTTAAAGAACCAGGAACAATGAACAAACACATACCTGTAAATATACATATATGTGCATATAAACACACATGTGGCTTTATATAACCTTAGGGATCAAGTAGCTTAATTCTTTCATTTTGCAAGTCAGGAAATTGAGGCTCAAACAGATTAAATGACTCTACAGGGTAGAAAATAGTAGAATCATAATTTAATCCTAGATCCCTTGACTTTAAAATCTGTCCTGGCTCAGTGACTGTCCAGCTCTGGCTTCCCTTATTGAAGGTAAGATAGGTAGTGTGAAGGAAAAAAGGAGACAAGGGAGGCAGGGGTGAAAAAGGGCTAACACAAGGACTTAGTCTCCTCCTTACTTTCGTCACAGCTGCTTGCTTGTAATCCTTTCCATGGTGTTTCTGTACTTTGTCCTGTCTCATCTCACTATGTATATTCAGCAGGGCAAAGCAAGGGAGGTTGATTGTCAAGGGGTGGAGTAAGAGAGATTAAGTATGTACCTGTGGATTTCTGGACCTGGGCCAAAATTGCTTGTGTTTGTTCATCCTCTTCCTGGTAAACTTCCTTGGGGAGTGGAAAGAAAGTCTCTTTATTTTCTTTTATTTTTCCCTGTTTTCTCTATTGAAAGGTGTAGCTGAAATTATCTGCAATCTTTAGAACTGAAAGGAGCTTTTTTTTAGTCATGTCTAACTGTTTATGACCCTCTTTAGGGTTTTCTTGGCAGAGATTTTGTTGTAATCTGCCATTTCCTTCTCCAGCTCATTTTACAGATGAGGAAACTGAGGCAAACAGGGGTAAGGGACTCGCCCAGGCTAGATTTAAACTCAGGAAGATGTCTTCTTGATTTCAATCTAAACTATTGTCTTGTCTAGCAGCTCTTAGAGCCCACCAAATCCAATGCCTTTATTTTATAGATGAAATAACTAGGAGCCAGAGAATGAAAGCAAGTTGTCTATAAAGTCTTTTAGGTGCTAAGTTATAGAGTCAGAACCAAGACCTAGAACTTCTGACTCTAGATTCAATTTAATCAACAAATATTAAGTTGTATTGCTTATTCTTCGTTTGTGAACTAAGAATGTATGTAATTAGGATACTCTTTAGCTACATCTGTAGATCTTTGAGGGCAATTAGGAGAAGGAATAAGAGGTAGTGGAGGATGAATGTCTCCAAATTATAACTGATCTAATTTCCTTTTTCATGTTATTCTACATACAATAAACTGTATGCTCACAGAATGCTACATTTTTGAATCTTTGAATGCAAAAGAACATGAATTGAGACAAAGGAGTCCGTATGTGGAGTAGGGGACTCTGAGCTATATAAACAGCAAATTTCAAATTTTAATAATTTTAGAGGTAGTTAAGTGACATAGGAGATGGAGGGCTGGACTTGGAGTCAGGAAGATTTGAGTAAATTTGGCCTTAGTCACTTACTAACTGTGTGACTTTGGGCAAGTAATTTAATCCCTATTTGTCTCAATTTCTCCATCTGAGAAATGGGAATAATAGTAGCCCCTACCTCCCAGAGTTGGTGTGAGGATAAAATGAGATATTTGTAAATTGTTTTATAAACCTTAAAATACTACATAGATGCTAATTATTTTTATTATTACTGGGAGAGTTGTTTGTTTTTAGCATTATATATTTCCTTCCCTAGATTAAGTCCAGACCTGGCCCTTGAGAGACTAATCCAAGTTGTTTAGTTTGTATCAATGAGTTTGGCAGAGGTAAAATATCTTAGATTTTTTACAGATTGAGCACCCTCTGCTGGCCAGTAGGGAATACTATGGCTTTATATGAATGAACCCTCCTGTCCTTGCCTACCCTAGTGGCTCAAGTAGAAGACCACCTGGTGGACAATGCTGCACTCCCTTGCTGGATAATTAATACAGTGACATGCTATTTTTCTGTAGGCTTAAATGAGGCAGCACTTCAGCCATACAACCAAAAGACTTCAGGTGGAGTCCAGTGTCACACAGATTTGAGGAATACTCCATCCATTCATGTATGTAAAGATGGAAACTGATGAGATTGCCAAGAAAGAGCATATAGAAAAAAAAAAAAAAAAGATGGCTGAAAATAAAATCCTGGGGGAAATCCATGATAATGATGTGGGAGATGAATAATGATTCAGCAAATGAAACTGAGGAGCAATTAGACTGGTAAGAGAACCAGGAAAACAAAAGAGTATTTCTACTATAGCTATGGGCTCCATGTCAAAGTTTTCCTGATTTGGGAAAAAAAAAAACCCAAAAACATTATTTGTTTTATTTTAAAGTTTTTCAAATCCAACATTCTCAAAAACAGAAGGGGGAAACTAAGTAGCTTGTACTTTACAATGCTGATATTTTAAAGTGCTTTAAATCTTATTGATAATATACACTATAACTGAAACATGGCAGTGGAATGAAAACCACAGGGGAACAAAACCAAACCCCCAAATCAGAATGCATGCCTAGGTCTTGCTCACTAGAGAATTCTATTAAGCCTATGACTACTTAAATGAAAATTCATTGTTTTCAACCATGTGACTCTGAGAGTTCCATTTTTGAGTTATAAGTGGTAGACTGGATTAGATCCAAGACTCACATTGGTCAGCTCAGATCTGTGATATAAATTCATTAAATGGCTATCAGTTAAGCTTCCAAATACTGATATGAATTCAATAAGCTCTTCATTGATCACAAATTTCACGTTGGAGTCCACTTAAGTTGAGCAGTGTTAGATTCCAGCACCATATACATATAAATAAGAATAATAACTGATCTTTACACAACACTTAAAAGTTTGCCAAGTACTACATTACCTCATCCAAGTTGTTCAGCAACCCTGTTATTTAGCTACTCCAGGTATTAATTAACCCCCTCATTTTATGGGTGAGGAAACAAGGACTCCAAAATATTAAATGAATTGCTTCAGGTCACACAACTAGTAAGTGTCAGAGGCAAGATTTGAACCTATAACCTTTCCCCATTAAGCTAGCTGGGTTGATATGAAATATGGACCACAACATAACATTTTCATGCTCTCTATTGACATTTGCTTGCATTGTGTTTCCTTTCTCTGATTTTCTTTTTTTTCTTGTAGATAGGATTTTTCTTGCACAACTTGTCAAGCATTTCAACATTATTAACGTGTAGTGGACTTCCTGCCACCTAGGGGAGGGGAGGGACTGGGGGTAAAACTTGTAATGGAAAGCTTTGTAAAGATCAATGCTGGGGAACTACCCATACATATGTTATACAAATAAAAAGCTTTAATAAAAAAAAAAAAAAGCTAGCTGTGTTTCTTAGGATCTTAAATTTTACAGCTGGTTGGGTTAGGTACCATATAGCATGGAATCCATTGTATTTGCATAACATTCTCCTCATTGATGGAGATTGCTCATTGAATATTTTGTGTCTTGGGAGAAGTAAATTTGGTGAGAACTTAGAAGAACAAAGATCCTGGTCTTTAGGATCTCTGAGAGAAGACATTTGGTTCCATTTTCTCAACAGGGACCTGAAGGGAAAGACAGACTCTATGAAGAAACCAACATGTAGAGGAGCTAGAATCTCTATCACGTCCCTATCCCTAGTTTACTACTATGTTAGGTACATCTGGGAATTTCCCTGTTGGGTGAGCCCTGGATTTCTCTTGGCTGAGTTGAGTTATCTTTTTCCCAGAACTTTCCTTGTATTTTCTGTATTTCCCTGTATATTCTCATTTGTATACCTTCTTTGATTTCCATTTGCTTGTATAAATGGGTCTCTTTGCTATTTGCTATGTATGTTCATTGTAGAACTGACATTTGATGGGAAGAGAATCAAGTCTTGGATATAGAATTTGGGGCACTTCTTCCCCATCAGGGGGCTGAACCTAAAAATTACTTCCCCTAGGTGAACATAACCCAACCTCCTCATTTACCCCATGAGGAAACTGAAGCTAGACTTGTCCAAGATCACTGGCTTATAAGTGCCAAAGATAAGATTTGGACCATCTTTTGACTCCAAAGCCTCTTCTCTTTCCACTCTGCCTCAAAAAATTCTGAAAGCAGCTCATGAGTGTTTAAAGGGGTAAATATTAAATATCACAAATATACAATGTAAAGTTCTGTACTCTGAATAGCAGATCCGCAAATACCCCACCATGACCTCTTCCATATTAAAGATGGACTCAACACAAAAATCACAAAAAACAAAGACTGGAAGACCACATGAGAAACTGATACACTCTATCCTTTATGCTTTGAGTCTTCCCAATGATACCCAGTTATTTGACTCCACTGAAAACTTATCAATAGTGATAAATGTTACTTCCAATCCTCATCACCAGTCTTCAGTTCCCTAATTTCCCCAGCCTTCTTCTAAGATTCATAGAGCAGTGGTAGTATGCTATAATTAAAAAAAAAAGAATAGATTAGGAGTCAATAGATGGGCTCAATGATATCTCTCCAGGCCTCAGTTTACTTATCTGCATAATGGACAAATTAGTTTCGATGATGATTTTTAAAGATCCTTCCAACTCTAAATTCTTGACATCATTGGAACTCAGGGCCTTAGGTGGGAAATCCCAATGGTTTTGGCTAGCTTTTAGTAGAGGACTCAACAAGTAATGACTCCTTTAGGCAGCTAAGTGGTGCAGTGGCTAAAAAGTTGGGCCTAGAATTGGAAAAATTACAACTTTAAGTATATTGTCTGAAGACCAGTGGGGCTGATGATGGAATCCTGGGGCTCTTTTTGTTGCATTTTTTTTTTTTTTGGTCATTTGGCTTTGACCTAGCTTTGGAAAATGGATTAGGCTTTTGTATTTTTTGTAAAATTTGTAGCATGAAAATTGAATAGTGTAAATAGAATAAAATAAAACCGACTCATGTAAAATTTTTTTAAAAGGGGCAGCTACATAGTACAGTGGATAGATCACTGACCCTAAAGTCAGAAAGACCTGAGTTTAAATCCAACCTCAGAAACTTAACACTTACTAGCTGTTTGACCCCTGGCAAGTCACTTAACCCCAACTGCCTCAAAAAACCACACACACTTATTAGCTATGTACCCCTGGACATGTGACTTAACCTTAGTTTTCCCAACTGTAAAATGGGAATTATAGTAGTACCTACTTCCCAGTTATGATAAGGATGAAATGAGATAATATTTGCAAATCACTTAGCACAGTACCTGGCACATGGAAGCACTAAATAAATACTTTTTTCCTTCCTTCCTACTTGATCCCAGAGGTAGTCAATTTCTAAGAGAGCAGAAATTACAAAGGAGTAGCAGGCAGGTTCTAGTCATATTTAATAACTAAGTCTAGTTCATTTTGCAGTTCTGTTTGCCTGTTGCGGCCAATGTCAAAATTTATTGTATTTTTGGTGTGTTTTTGTTTATTCAGTTAAATATTTCCCAATTGCAATTTTTTGACCAAGCAATTAGGGCTAAGTGACTTGCTCAGCAGCACTAGTAAGTGTGAAATATCTGAGGCAGTTTTGAACTCAGGTCCTTCTGACTCAAGGGCCTGGACTGTATCCATGGTGCTATCTAGCTGCTTCTAAATCATCATTTATTTTAAAAAAAAAAAGTGTATAGGGAGGTCGTTGGATTAAATGACCTCTGAACTAGGTTTCAAATTTATGTGTGAGATAGTAAATCTCTTGAGGAATGGAATTGTCAAACTTTTCATCTTGTGTCTCTGGTACCTAGATCAGCACCTTGCACATGGTAGATGCTCAATAAATTATGTAGAATATATAAGATCACAGGATAAATACTGGTGAACTCCCAGATCAATCAATTAACCAATAAACATTTATTAAGCACTTATATATGCCAGGCACTGAACTAAGCACTTGGTTTACAAAAAGAGGTCAAAGATAGTCCCTGCCCAAACAAATCTGTGCAAAAAAAAAAAAAACCAAAAACCAAAAAACAACAACAACAACAAACCTATATATAGGATAAATGGGAAATATTTCACAAAGGGAAGTAGTCACTAGAATCCCAAGCAACAGAGGAGGAGAATTTAGTTGAGACTCACAAAAAGCCAAAGAGGCTAATAGTTGGAGAGAGATTAAGGGGGAAAGAATTCTGGACGTGGGGGATAGCCAATGAAAATGCCTGGACTCAAGAGATGGGTGTTTTGTTCTGTTTACAAAATAGCAAGGGGGCCAGTGTTACTGCATTAAAAAGTACTTGACAGTTAGGAAGGTGTAAGAACACTTGAAAGGTAGGAGAGGGATAGGTTATGAATAGCTTTGAACAACAAGCAGATAATTTCATATTTGATCTTGGAGATGATAGGAAGCCACATTAACCATTGAGTAGAAGAGGAAAGGAAATTGGACCTGCACTTTAGGAAAATTGCTTCAGTGGCTAACTGGAGGATAGACTAGAGTTCGGAGAGAATTATGGACAAATTCACCAGGAGGTTGTTGAAATAGTCCAGATGTGAGGTGGGGAGTATTTACACCAGAAGGGCAGCAATGTTAACAGAAAAGAGTATATTCAAGAGATGCTGCAAAGATGAAATCTTCAGATGTTGGCAACAATTTAGATATGGGAAGTGAGAGATAGGAAGGAGAAAAGTATGACTTCTAGGTTTCAAGCCTGAGGGACTGGGAGGATGGTGATGTCTTCTATTTTAATAGGAAAAGCTAAAGGGAGATGGTTTACTGCTGCTATGAATATTTTTAACCATAAAATGTTCTACTCTAATGCATTTCTCTCTCTTTCAATATTGTTGCATATTACATTGGCTTTGAAGAGTATTCCAGCATTCCAAAACATACTGAATTCAAAAGTTAATATAAACACATTCTTGTGCTTACAGATACTGTAAAATGCATATTTTTCCTGAAATATTAAAATAAAAAGAAAATACTGTTACTGAAAATAATTAGCTTTATTTTGAACATATTGAGTTTAGGATGGACATTTACTTTAAGGTCTTTGATAGCTGGAGATATGAAACTGGAGATCACCAGAAAGACTGGGGAAGGTGAGGTAATTTTGAGAATCATCTGCTTGCAAATGGTAATTAAATTCACTGGAGCTGATAAGATCACCAAGTAAAACAGTATATAAAACAGTGGGAGAACTGGACAAAACTCTTAAGGGACATTTACAGTTAAATAGTTAGAGGCCATGATCTAGATGAGTGTCCAGCAAAGGTGTCTGAGAAGGAGTGGTCAGATAAGTAGGACAAGAATCAAAAAAGAATTGTGTGAATTCTGAAGAATTCTGAAAAGCTAAGGAAAGAATCAAGGAGGAATGATTAAGAGTGTCAATGGCTGTAGAGAAGTTAAGAAAAAAGGAGGATTGAGAAAAGATCATTGGATAGAGAGGGAATCATAAGATATTTGAGAAGGGATAAAAACGTTTTGAAGACTACTGTGGAGAGAGGGATAATGATCTGATCAGAGAGGTATGGAAGAATTCCCTAGCAATAGTGAGAGCCCATAACATAAACTGGGAACATTTAGGTGGCCTAATGGATAGGGTGCTGGATCTACAGTCAGAAAGGCTCATCTACTTAGATTCTGGGCAAGCACTTAATTCTCTTTGTCTCAGTTCTCTCATCTGGAAAATGATTTGGAGAGGAAAATGGCAAATCATTACAGTAATTTGCCAAGAAAATCCAAATGAGGTCACAAAAAATCAGACACAACTGAAAATGACTGAGCAACAACAACAACAAAACCAAAACATGAATCTGTAATGGACCCAGATAAAATGATTTCATGATTCTGTCTACTCTAATTCAGCACTGATCTAGGAGCAAAGGTAGGGAATGGTGGAAACTTGACTGGAAATAATTGATAAGATAAGAGAGGGCAGTGTTAAGCTGAATTAGTTCATCAGAGGATTGAGATAGAGAAAAGAGAGTGGCTAGTGTGAGGGAGAGAAATAAGAGGCTGAAGGATTGGAGGGTCAGAGCGGACAGAGTATGACTTGATACACAAATGAATTGCAAAAATAATTGAAGCAAACAGTTAAAATTTTATTTTTAAAGAGCAGCAAGTAATCTGTAAATATTTTCTAAAACTTTTTTTAAATTAATTTGTGTGAGGAGGGAGGTAGGGAACTGGGGTTAGGTGACTTGCACAAGATTACATATCTAAGAAGTGTTAAGGGTCTTGAGTTCATTTTTGAGCTCTGGTCCTTCTCACTTCAGAGCCAGTGCTCTATCCACTGTGCCATCTAATTGCCACATTTGTAAATATTTTAATGTTAGTTTGCCCATCTATGATCTGAGATCATGCTAAAGTGGGAAAAATGTCCCCAAAACTATAATTAAAAGCTCAAAACAGCTTCAATCCACCACATAGAGATCACCCTTGTAATGTGTTATGGGTCCATTTTTCCTGTAATAGTTTAAACGAAACAATTTCCCTGATTTAGAGATTTTGTAGTCAATTTTAATTTTAGGTATTGTTTGGAATAGATGGGCTGTCTGTGTAGACATGAAGTAAATTTTTTTCCATAAGACAACATTTATTTTGTGTTACAAAATACCACTGTACTTGTTTTACACCATTTGTATGCAAGTAGAGATATTAATGCTGAAATATAAAATTCAGCAATTAAAACATTAATTAAATTATTAATTAATTAAAATTTTAATAAATTAATTAAAAATTTAAAAAGTGTGGCTTGATAGGGAAGGCAGAGAGATGAAGCCCCTATAGATTATGACCAGATAAAGTAGATCTAGGGATTCTTGGATGTGAAGGGAGTACATTTATTGGTGATGGCCAGATCAAGATTATAACTATCTTTGTGTGTGGTTGACATGGGGCAGAGGAGGAACTAGGTTAGGATATTTGATGAAGAGTCTCTCTCTCTCTATATATATATATATATATATTGAAGTGACTTAGTATGAGAACAGGAGATGAGGAAAGCCAGATGATAATGAAATCATTGAGGAAGGAAGGGGAATAACTTGAAGGTATATAAACAGCAGCTCTCAGGATTTTGACTGGGTAGTGGATATAGAAAGCATGAGCCTCAAAGTTGGAGACATTACTGAGTGATGGAGAGGGGGCAGAGCTTGGAAGTGGCAATGGGGAACAGGGTATATTCCAATTTCTCTACTTCAACCAGTGAGCCAAAATGAAAAAATTGCCTTTGCCAAGACATAGCAACACTTCCTCAGTTATGGAGAGGTTAAGTCACTTATCCAGGGTCACCCAGCCTTTAGATGTCAGAAGAAAAACTTGAATCCAGATTTTCCTGACTTAGAGCCCCTATCCAGGATGTCACACTGCCTCTCATGATCATAAATACATTTTAAGTCTTTGTGCACCTGAATTGATTTTGCTCTTGGCTCTGGTCATTGATTCAGCTCAGACTCAATCCTTACTCTACCATCAGCTCTGGCCCTGTCCAGTGGATCCTAGAGCCCCCAGCTCAGAAGCTAAATTGCTTTTATTTGCCTGGGCTGCTGACATGGAACTTTGCTTCTCCCAGGATCCTGAGGCTGCTTGCTCTTTGTACCCTCTGCGATTATTCTCACTTACAACCCGGCACAATAAATTTATCTCTGAAGCAGCACCTATTGGAGGGCAGGAGCTAGGAGGCTGGCATTTGGAGCTCCCTGGGAAAACTCCAGTGGATCTGTCCTTTGGCCCCTCCCAGCACCTCAGAGCAGTCTCTTGGTCCCTTCCTTCCTTCCTCCTGGTCTTCTATAATACTATCTTGGTCAGGGCCGGAGCAGTTTTTCCCAACTCCTTGCCTTGGCTTGGACCTCCATGCTTTCCTCAAGACCTTCTCCCTGTGGCTCAATGCCCAACCAGAATCCAGAGAGCCACAGTAAGCAGGTCCAGTGGACTTCTGTCATTGAGAGTAGGACGTCCAAGGAAGGGCACTCAAAATCCCAGCTGGATTCTTCCAAAGCCCCAGGCCCAAAGGCCCAGCGACCAAGTCGTCTGACAGTGAAGTATGACTGGGGACAGCTACAGACCTGGCTAGAGACGGAGGAGTGGGTGGACTCCCGGCTTCAGGAGCTGTACCAGGTGTGGGCAGATGGGATTTGGGGATGACTGGGAGAAGCAAAGGGGTTGGCCGGAGGGACAGGACGGACATTGATGAGAGCTGGAGATCAGAAAGGCTGAAAGCACGGGGCAACAAGCAGGTATAAAAGCTTTCTCTTTTAAAAAATGGGACTTATTCTTTGCATCTTCCATCAAGGGGCTGCTCCTCAGGGGAAAAAAAGTGCCCTTAGCAGCGTGGGATAAAGGAAAGAACACTGAGAAGGAGCAGGAGTAATAAAAGGAGTAATAGAAAAAAATAATAAAAGAAATGTAGATTCTAGTTCCAGCTATCATCATCATCATCATCATAAATAGCATTTAGATGGGACTTCAAAGTTTGCAAAACGCTTTCTACAGGATCTCCCAAAAGCCTTAGTACACTTTTTGCTAGCTTCATTTTAATAGCTTAAAACTGCACTGAGAGTTTTGGGACACCTCCATCTTTGTTCTCATTTGATTCTTAAAACAACATATGAAATAGGGGTGATTATTATCTTCACTTTATAGATGGGAAAAGATGAGAAAACTCAAGTGACATAGCTAAAATCACAGCTACTAAATGAAGCTGGATTAAATCAAATCAAGCTTCAAATCAAGAATCTATTCTCTGTACTATCTAGGTCTCCCTCTAAGTTGCTGTGAGATCTTGGGCAAGATCTCTTTAGGTCTTACTTTCATTATCTATAAAATGGCGATGTTGCTGTGTGACCCTGGGCAAGCCACTTACCCCAATTACCTCAGCAAAAAAAAAAAAAAATAGGGATATTAAGAAATGGTTATTAAATGTTTATTATTTAGTAATTGGATTC
>JAJPUD010012087.1:22157-51077 GCA_023553655.1 Myrmecobius fasciatus
AATTGAACAAATTAACAAATATTAAGAAATGGTTATTAAATGTTTATCTGTGGTGAGGAGTCTAGGAGGGAAATCTAAGTGATTAAAAACAAAAGATATCAATAAAAATCTCTTTAAAATAGAAAAGTAAGAAATGTTGACTACCTAGAGATCTTTTTTTTAGTCCTGATTCTGCTAATCTCTTGATGGGAGACCTCAGAATAATTATTTTATCCTTCTTGGTTGTTTCATTTTCTTCATCTTTAAAATCAGGGAGTTGAACCAGATTGATAAATTCATCAGTGAATCAATTAACAAGTTTTTAATAAGGGATTACTATTAGACCCTGTGTTAGGTACTTAGGATCCTGGGATTCAGAAGCAAAACTGAAGTTTTTCCTGAGCTTAGAGAATTTACACTCTAAGGGGAAGATAACATAGTCAGATAAAATTATCTTAGAAATTCCTTCTAAGTATGTTCAGAAACATTGCACATGTTTAACCCATATTGGATTATTTGCTGTCTAGGGGAGGGGGAGGAAAGGAGGGAGAAAAATTTGAAACACAAAGTTTTGCAAGGGTGAATGATGAAAACTGTCTTTACATGAATTTTGAAAAATAAAAGGCTATTTTTTTTTAAAGATAGACTTAGAAAAAAAAAGATAGACTCAGGACAACAAAGACAAAAAAAATTTCTTCCAAGTTTTGATATTCTAGGGACCAAGGGTTAGAGGGTCACTGACCCTATGGAATTAGGTGATTGTGATGAATAAACATAAATGTTTTGAAAAACATGAAGCAGTATAGATCTTACTTAATTTAATTTCATGAACATGGTCCTAAGAAAAGCTGTAGCTCAGAATTGGTGCTTGTCTGTTAATCTGCACTTTCTCTCCCAGCTAGTTTCTGATTCTGGCTCTAGTTTTCTCTGGCCCTTCAGAAGCAGCTAATGACACAGGGAATGTAGCACTAGGTCAGAAAAAACCGGAGGTCAACCTTAGACATGACCTTAGGCAAGTCACTTAACTGCTATCTGCTTCAGTTTTCCTATCTATAAAATAGGGATAATAAAGCAGTTACCGCACAAGGTTGCTGTGAAGTTCAAATGTTGTGAGATTATTTGTAAAGTGCTTAGCACAGTGCCTGGCACAAACTGAATGATTAATAAATATACATTTCTTCTTCCTGGTCTTTTGCTTCCCAGATGGGACAAAGATACATCTTGGTCTTCATCATGGGAAGCTGCCACTTTTTCTACTAAACCCAGGGCTGGGCTCAAATAGATGTCCATGGACATTGTGTCTCCTGATCTCTTCTTTTGCCCTTATTAAACTCATGTATCCAACCTTTTCCCTCCCAGAGGAATAATGCTTTTTAACAGATTTTTATTGATGGTTTTATACATATATCACCTATATTTCCCCATGTGTTCCCTACACCCAGAGTTATACTTCATAACAATTTTTTTAAAGGGGAAGAGAAAAAAAAATTCACATAAAATTTTTTTTTTGACATTATATGCAGTGTTCCACACCCATGGACTCCACCTTGTCAAAGGAATTAGGACAGGTGTCTTACATTTCCTCTTTGAGACTGGTTTTTACAATGTCACAACATTCAAGTTCAGTTGTTTTGAGCATAATTGTATGATTACAATTAGATTGTGTAATTAGATTTATAATTAGAGATAGTATTTGGAATTTGATTCAACTCAAGGAGCATTTACTGAACTCATATTTTGTGCCCATGACAGGCACTGTGGTAGGCATGGGAAACAGAACAAAAATGAAGGGCACCTACCCTCAAGGAGCTTTCTTTATTCTAAGAGAGAAAAAAGAACATAGCCAAAAATGCAAAATATATATGATTATAAAATAATTCTAGGCAGGGTAGATAATCCAATTGTTGATTGGATTATCAGGAAAGGCCTCTTTAGGAGGCCTGAATTATGCTTTCCAGGAAGTTAGAGATTCTACACGAGGTGATCTCATCAGCCCTCTTGGACTCAATTATCATCTCTATGCAAATGAATCTCAAATTTACTTATCCACCCCCAACCTTTCTGCTGACCTAGTCTAGTTTTGCATCTCCAGCTGCCTATTGAACATCTCAAACTCCGTGTTGCCCAGACTTAATTTGTCCTAAAACCCTCTCCCTGACTTCCCTCTTTATTGACAAAGTCATCATTGTTGTTCAGTTGTGTCTGGGGTTTTGCTGGCAGAGATATTGGAGTAGCTTGTCATTTCTTCTCCATCTCACTTTACAAACTGGGTTAAATGAGTTGTCTAGGTTTCTCACAGCTAGTAAGTGTTTGAGGCTGGATTTGAACTCAGATCCATCTTCCTGACTCCAGACCCAGCACTCTATTCTCAAGCCACCTAGCTGCCTCCATCCTTCCATTTACCTCAGCTCAAAACCTTCTTTAGCTATTCTTCATTCGCTCGCTCTTTCCTTAGATCTAATTTGTTGTCAAACACTATTGATTTTGCCTTCAGGACTTCTCTTCAATATGTCCCCTTTTCTTTGACACTTCCTTAATCACTTCCCCCATAGACTACTAACAAGCCTACTGCTTGTTCTGCCTGCTACAAGTTTCTCTCAGTTTCATTCCATTCTTCATTCAGCCATCAGTCATCTTCCTTAAAATGTAGGTTTGACCACATCACCCCTCCACTATTCAATAAATGCTATTGCCTCCAAGATCAATAAAAAGTCCTTTGCTTGACATTCACATACCAGGGGCAGCTAGGTGGTGCAGTGGATAGAGCACCAGCCCTGAAGTCATGAGGACCTGAGTTCAAATTTGACCTCAGAATACTTCCTAGCTGTGTGACCCTGGGCAAGTCACTTAATCCCAATTATTGCCTCAGGAAAAAAAAAAAAAAGATAAACCGACATTCAAAGATCTTCATCATCTTTCCTCCTCCCACCTTAATCCCAGCCTTCAAACCAGTCACACTGGTCTCCTTGCTGTTCCAGGTCTTTCCATTTCCTAGCTCTGGGAATTTTATTTTTATCATTTAATTTTCATTTAATTTTTCAATTATATATGAACAAATTTTTTTTAAATATTCATCTTTTAGAATTTTGAGTTCCAAAATACTGTGGGCATTGTCACTAGCTGTCCCCCATCCCGAGAATGGTTTCTCTCTTTATTTCTGCCCTTCATATCCTAATTAAAATCTAACCTTCTCCAGGAAGTCTTTCTTGAACCCCCTAGAGCCTTTCCTCTGTACTTAGCACATGGAAAATACTTAATAAAGACAGGTAGAGAGGAGATGGCAGTGTCATGGATGGGGAGCAGCAAATAGCTGAATTTGGCTGAGATGCAGAGTGCATTGGAGAGTGAGGGGACCAGAGAGCCCAGCTGGAGGCAGGCAGTGAAGGCTTTCAGATGCCAGTCCTAGTGGTTTGTATTTATCCTACAGACTGTTGGGGACTACTAGGGCTTCTTGGGCTGGGGACCAGCACAATCAGACATGGTTCTCTGGGAGGAACACCACTTTGGCGGCCAGGTGGAGAATGAATCGGAGAGGGGAAGAGATGGGAGGCAGGGAGATGATGGAGGAAGTTTGTGTGATGGAGGGGACAAGGGCTCCCTTGAGGGGTGGATCAGGAAAGGCTTAAAGAAAGAGGAGGCACCTGAGCTGGGCTTTGGAGGAAGAGGGCTGCCGGAGAGGCAGGCAGAATGATGGAGGCATTGAATGCATGGATGCTCTACCATGCAGCCTGAAATGGAGCAGCAGCTATTCGTCCACCGTGGCTGGTCAGCTGACCAAATGAGTGAAGGGGAGCCTGTCCCGAGCAAAGGGTGAAGGGCTCTGAACATCAGGAAAATAAGGAGTTTGCAGTCTATTTTGTTCTTTTTGGATGTCAACTAATCATGGTTACTTAAGCAAATAATGACAATAATAAAATTAGCTCGCATTTATAGAGCAGTTTTGCAAAGCATTTTCTATGTATTATCTTGTTTTATCCTCATAACAACTGTGGGAGATAGGTACTATTATTATCCCCCTTTTACAGATGAAGAAACTGATGGTTAAGTGACTTGCTCAGAGCCCCACAGCTAGTGTCTGAGGTGTAGCACATTTGCTGGTACTAGTAGGCATTGTATTGGAGGGTTAGAGTTTCTTTGTGACTGAAACTCTTTCTCTGTCTGTCTGTCTGTCTCCTCTGTCTCTGTCTCTGTGTGTCTCTTTCTCTGTTTCTGTGTGTGTCTCTTCTCTCTCTCCTTCTCTTTGTTTTTCTCTTTCTCTCTGTCTGTCTCTGTCTCTCTTTTTCTCCTTTTTGTTCCTTTCTCTCTCTTTCTGTCTCTCTGTCTGTCTCTCTGTTTCTATGTGTGTCTCTGTCTCTCTTTTCTCTCCCTCTTTTTGTTCCTCTCCCCTCTCTCTTTCTGTCTCTCTCTCTGCTTCTGTGTGTCTATTTGTTTCCCTCTCTGTCTCTTTTTCTCCTCCTTTCTTTCTTTCTCTATTTGTCTGCCTCTCTCTGTTCTCTTCTTCTCTAAAGATCTATTTTTTGCCATTTCAAATTCTCATATTCTTAGATCAAAATTCTCACATCATAGGCATACTTTTAGCTAGAATCAGAATAAAATGGTTACCAAAATACAAAAATACTGTATTTTACCAAGCAGAAGAAAAACAACAAACTAACAAAAAGCCCAACAACTCTAAGTGTGGAGGCCCAGACGAGGAGAAAAACACTCAGGTATGCTGGAATACCACTCCTAAGCACTGTCTGGAATTTGACACCAAGTTCCCATGGCAACTGTCCAAAGTGCCAAGAGTTGGTATGGCTCCCATTCTTTAGCAGGAAGGAGGACTGGAGCTGGGGAAATCCCAGCTAGCTGTTCATTATGGACAGGGGTCAGGGCCATTATAATAGCTTGGTCCATCCCCCACTTTACTCTCTTAAGTATTCTAATCCCCCCTTCCCCACCTGCCAGATTGGCTCCTTGAAATCATGAGCATGTGAGTTCATAGATTTAGAACGAGAAGGAATTGGGGGTCCTTTTGTCCAACTCTCTTATTTTATGGGTGAGGAGATAGGGGCCCAGAGTAGATGAAGGTCTTAAACAAGTCCCACAGATAGTAAACTGGAGAAATGGGATTTGAACTCAGAGCCTCTGAGTTTTGATCCATTGCTATTGCCCCCTGTACCATCCCTTTTGTCTTTGTATTCATAGTATCTCACACATAGTTGGTGTACCTATGGCTTGATCCATTACTCCCAGGCTATATTCTCACTACCTGGAAGTCACTTCCTACTTTACCTGTTTATTGATTTTATGGGACCCAGAACAGGTCTCTCTCACCCTGGGCATTGGGTCTTCTACTGTTTTCTCTGTTTGCATTCTACCCAGATCCCTAAGGACTTTCTAACATGATCTAGATGGATATGAGCCTAGATTTTGTGCCAGAATCCCCAAGAGGAGAGACTCAGTATCACTCCCAGGGCCTAAAATAGGACATAAATTTGCCCTCTATCCGTGAACATGGATAATAGGTCAAAGCTGAAATGGACCTTAAAGGGCATCTAAGGCATCCAACAACTTCATTTTACAAATGAGGAAACTGAGACCCAGAGAAACCATAATTTGTGTAACCTATAGATATACAGGTAATAAGTGCCAGGGGTAGAATTTGAACCCAGTTCTTCTGATTTCCTTCTGGAAAGGCAAAGATGCAAATCTCAGAGTGTAATTGAGGGGAAGGGATACAGGAGCTAAGCAGAGATTCTAAATTTGGGAGAAGGGTTCCAGTAGTGTGGGAATTGTGGGGATTAAGTGAACCACACTGATTCTACCTTGTGACTCTATTACGGAACTAGCTCAGTTCCATTTCTATTCAATTATAGGTCTAGTCCATTTGCTGCCTTGTGAGAAAACTCTGTTCAATTATGGGAATTGTGAAAAAAAAACTTTGTTGTATTGTTTGAACCTAGCCCTGTGTGACTAGGAAGTTGGACCACCTCACCTGTTGCTTAGAGACTTTTAACTAAGGACCTAAATTATGCCAAACAGAAATCCAGTCAGATCTGAAGACTGATATAAAGAATTCTCTCTCCATTTTCTCACAATAATTCAGCTCAAACTTTTGTTTCCTCAGTTATTTCAGATTTTACCCATTACAGTAGTTAGAGTCCCCTCCTTAATTTTCCCCTCAGCTTCATTGAGTAATCATTCAAGCACCTACTATGTGTTGGTACTAGAGATATAAAGGCAAAGAATGAAACAATCCCTGTTCTCACAGGCTTTACATCCTATTAAGAAGGGGGGGATAACATTCATCTATATAAGTATATGCAGTAAGTTTTATTTCTGATTTTTCCTGTTTGATTTGATTTTTTTATGCAGCAAGATAATTGTATAAATATGTATGCATATATTGGATTTAGCATATATTTCCACCATGTTTAACATATATTGGATTACTTGCCATCTAGGGGAGGGGGTGAGGAAAGGGGAGGGAAAATTGGAATACAAGGTTTTACAAGGATTAATATTGAAAATTATCCATGCAAATGTTTTGAAAATAAAAGGCTTTAATTAAAAAAAAGAAAAGAAAAAAGAAAAAAATATATGCAGTGGGGTAGCTAGGTGGTGTAGTGGATAGAGTACCAGCCCTGGAGTCAGGAGGACCTGAATTCAAATGTGGCCTCAGACACTAACTAGCTATGTGACCCTGGGCAAGTCACTTAACTCAGATTGCCTTCCCCTCTCCAAAAAGTAATAAGTATATGCAGAAAGATGTCTAATATGGAAATATATTTTGTGTGAATTCACACATATAATGAGTACCATATTGTTTGTTTTCTCAATGAGGAGAGAAAATGCTGAAAGGAAGGAGAGAATTGGAAATGAAAAAAATTTTTTTTTAAAATACACAAAATAAACATATAAAATATTTATCATATTTACAAGGAGTTTGTTTTGGTGGAAGCATCAAAAATGGTTTTGTGTAGAAGGTTGCATTTGAATTACACCTTTCAGAAAGTGAGGAATTCTTTTTTTTTTTTTTTTTTGCTGAGGCAATTGAGGTTAAGTGACTTGCCCAGGGTCACACAGCTAGGAAGTGTTAAATGTCTGAGGCCAGATTTGAACTCAGGTCCTCCTGACTTCAGGGCTGGTGCTCTATCCACTGCACCACCTAGCTGCCCCCCTTTTTTCTTTTAAACATATTTTTACATCATGCTGCACCAAAAAGATCAGATCAAAAAGGAGAAAAAAAATAAGAGAAAAAAAGCAAGCAACAACAACAAAAAGTGAAAATATTATGTTGTGATCCACATTCAGTCCCCATAGTCCTCTCCCTGGATGCAGATGGTTCTCTCCATCACAAGCCTGTTATCTGAATCACCTCACTGTTGAAAAGAACCAAGTCCATCAAAACTGATCATTGTATAATCGTGTTGTTGCTGTGTACAATGTTCTCTTGGTTCTGTTCACTAAACTTAGTATCAGTTCATGTAAATCTCTCTAGGCCTCTCTAAAATCATCCTGCTGATCATTTCTTATTGAACAATAATAAAGAAATGAGGAATTCTATAAATGGGAAGTGAGGAAGGGGGTGCATTCCAGGTGGTCAGTGCAAATGCATGGAGAGAAGAGATGGTATCATAGCTAAGACTAGTTTGGATGGAACATAGACTTCAGGATGAGCATAACGTATAATGAGAGAGGAACTGTAGGCTGGGGCCAGGTTGAAAAAAACCTTAAAAATCTAACAGAGGCTTTTCTATCAGATCCCAGAGACAATAAGGAGATTCTGGGGATGATTGAATGGATCAAATTCGTATTTAGGGGGGAAAATTCCTTTGGCAGCTCTGTAGATATTATATTGAGAGGGCAGAAGCTTGTGGTAGGGAGACCAATGAGTAGGTTATTGTAATTGTCACAGTGAGAGACAATGGAGGTCAGAACTAAGGCTGGTGGCTTTAGGAATAGAGAGAAGGGTCCAGGCGTGAGAGATGTTGGGGTAGAAAAGGCAATATTTTTAAATATTTAAATTATTATTTATTTAAAATTATTTAATTTATTATTAATCATTACAATTATTATTAAATTAAGTATTTTAATTATAAAAACTAAATTTAAAATATTAAAATATTTAAAAGTTTCTGAAGTAGGTAATACAGTTATTATTATACCTACTTTACAGTTAATGCAGTTGAGATAGATAGATATAGCTAGCTAGCTAGATAGGTAGGTAGGTAGGTTAGTAGATAAATAGATAGATAAACAAATAAGTAGATGGAGATGGATGGATGGATGAATGAATGGATGGAGCAAGCTCTATCTGGCTAGATCCTAATTTCCATATGAGTATTGATGATTTATTGCATTGTTGATTGTCTAGACTGCAGGTGTCAAGGTGCTAATGAACCAGATTAAAATATAAATATTTAATAAAATAAATGAAAACACAATAGAATATGCTATTGTTGTCATTTAGTCTTGTCTGACTCTTCATGGTTCCATTTGGGGTTTTCTTGGCAGAAATACTGGAGTGGTTTGCCATTTCTTTTTCCAGTTCATTTTACAGATAAGGACCCTGAAGCAGAGTGAAATGACATGTCCAAGGTCACACTGATAGTAAGTATCTGAGTCTAGACTGAACTTGGAAAGACAAGTCTTCCAAACTTCAGGCCTGGCATTCTATCCACTGCATCACCTGATTGACCACAACAGAACATAGATAATGGCATTAAGTGATTTTCTAAGTCAGTATATAGTCATTCAGGTCCTTATATGTGGGTTAGTGGCTCCATTTCTTTAGGAATTTTACACCACTGGTCAAAACTTTAAAAAATAATAGAAAAAAGGTTAATAATGCAGATTAAGTTTAAAAGTAGGGCAGCTAGTTGGTTCAGTGGATAGAGAGCCAAGTCTGGAGGCAGGAAGACTCATCTTCCTGAGTTCAAATCCACTCTCACTCACTGTGTGACCCTGGGCAAGTCACTTAACCTTGTTTGTCTCAGTTTCCTCATCTGTAAAATAAGCTGGAGAAGGAAATGATAAACTACTCCAGTATCTCTGCCAAGAAAACCCCAAATGGGGTCATGAAGAGTTGGACATAACTGAAAAATGACTTAATTTTTTTTTTCTCTCAGAGAGCCTGATTGTTAAACATTTACCAGCACATCCCTGTATTGTTCTAAAACTCTTACTTGAGATCTTCAGTAGAAGGCCTAGGGAATTAAGTCATCACCAGACCAGAGGCCTGGTTCATGTAGGTTAATAGTAATAATGAGAATGATGATAATAATTGACATTTATCCACTTAAGGTTTACAAAATGTTTTACATCCCCGATCTCATTTGAGTCCAAATTTCTCAGAGGGATTGTGACTTACCTAGGGTCTCACTGCTACTAAACATAAGATCATTGCTCTTCCTATTATACCAAACAGGCTGTCTGATTCCATTATAGGAGCAGTCACTGTCCTCTGTGCCCGAGTTTGACCTAGAAGACTTTGTTGAACTCTCCACAGAAGAACAGAAAATAAAACTGCAGGTAGGATTAGGAGACTCTACCCCAGATTACTTTATATGGAAACAGAAAGTTTGGGGTTGAAGGGGTCTATGGTAGGGAGTCTGAAGACCATTGGGAAAGAAGGAACAGACAATTGGCTGGAAGCTCTTTCTGGAGGTGATGATGAGATTACTGGGTAAAGGGCTAATTGAAGACTCTAGGAAAGAGCCTTAAGTTCTTTTTGAGGAAAGACTTGTAATTTTTTCCTCATGAACAGTGAGTTTGAGTTGGGGGACAGGGTCTGGAGACTGGAGGTTTGTGGGAAGAGTTTGCTGTCTTACAATGACTCAATCTTGTCTCTTTTTCCTAGACAATACTCCAAGAATGTGTCAGTCCTACAGAGGTGAGTGTGTGTGTTCAGTTTACTCAGGGAATAAGAGGAGGCCGAAGTAGGTGTCAGGTCTGTCAACCAATAAGCATTTATTAGGTGTTTATTGGGTGTTAGGCTGGGGATATAAAGGCAAAATCCCTGCCTCAATGAAGTCTACATTTTAGTAGAGAGAACAAGTTGTCAATAAATGGATACATATAAGATAAAGATGGAGTTGAATGGAAAGTCATCTTAGAAAGGACTTTTATTTTTAACTTTTTATTTTCAAAATACATGAGTAGTTAAGTTTTCAACATTCACCCTTGTAAACCCTTGTGTTCCAAATTTTTCTCCCTTCCTTCTCTTCTCCCCCAGACAACAAATAATCCAATATATGTTAAACATGTACAGTTCTTCTATACATATTTCCACAATTATCATGCTGCACAAGAAAAATCAGATTAAAAAGGAAAAAAATGAGAAAATAAAATGCAAGCAATAACAACAAAAAGGGTGAAAATGCTGTGTTGTGATCCACACCCAGTGCCTACAGTCCTATCTCTGGGAGCAGATGGCTCTCTCCAACACAAGACCATTGGAACTGGCCTGGATCACCTCACTATTGGAAAGGGCCACATCCGTCACAACTGATCATCACATAATCTTGTTGCTGTGTTCAATGTTCCCCTGGTTAGAAGGGACTACTGGGGAGTTACTAAGTTGCTGTGGAAGATAGACTGCTTCCTTTAGAGAGGTGGATTGTGGTCTGCACCTCCCAGACAGAGCTGTAGTGTATTGAAGGCAGAAGGACATATGTAAGTAACTCCGGTATTGTTTCCTTTCCAGCCCTTTATCTCTGAGCTGCTTAGCCGCTTCAAGAAACTCCGGAGGCTCAGCCGGCCTCAGAAATAAAACCCTCCACTTCATCTTACCTACCCTTAGGTCCCAGCTGATTATGGACCCTGTAGACTACACCTTTCCTGCATTCCAGGACCACCCTCTAGACCTTGTGGGTGGACATGAGCCACAAGCCCCTTCAGAATGCATGGGCCAGGGAATGGGTAGGAGGCAAGATGTGTGGACACTGTCTGAGGGGATACGGGAGATGCACAGCTTCAGTCTGATGATATCGGCAGGCCAGCCCCCCAGCTTCCTCGGCAACTGGACAAGGGACCTCCAGTCCCCACCTCTAGGGCTCCTTGGCAAGCCCCCCACTCATGTTTTGAATCTAGAAGGATAAAGCTTATGGAAAAGATATCAGTGTGGAGTTTTATTGGCCCAGAGGGAAATGGGATGAAATAGCTGTTTGTAGCGAGTCATTGGGGGGGGGGGGGTGTGCTGAGAGGAGAGGGCAGATGGGTGGTACAGGGCAATGTTAATCATTGTGACAGCTTTATAATTGTTATATCACTTGATCCTCCCATATTACAAATGAAGAAACTGAGGCAGAATTAAGTGACTTGTCTGCCCTCTAGAAAGTGTCTGAGGCAGATTGGAATTCGAGTCAGGTCTCAGGCTACCTCCACTGCACTCCCTAGCTGCCTCTGAAGGACACTGCTAGTACATGGATTTTGAGCCAGGATCCAGGCTGGGGCCTGGTTAGGCAACAAGAGTTAAGGTGCGTGGTGGGCCTTGCCCCCAGACTCGAGCATCCCTCCTGCTCTCAGGGCCAGCAGCAGAGGTGCTGAGGAAATTGAAGTGCTCGTGTCCAACTGCCTAAGACTGGTGGTGAGAAGCCAGAGCCCTGCCCGGGTCCGAGGCCTAGGCCTGGCCTACAGGTCCAGAAGGAGCCCTGGCCTGCTCTTGCCCCTTCTCCTTGCTGCCTCAGACTCATGTCTCCTATGGCTTGAGGGAAGGCAGGACACGTTTTGGGGAGTCAATACGTTTTATTAGGGTACTGTATTAGAGGTACTGTGGACTCGGAGGGAGACTAGTTCTTTGGGCAGGTTTAAGACTGGTGATATTAGTAGAGTAAGCATTAAACCCTCAGTGGCCCCTGCTTTCCTTCCCCTCCCCCAGCAGTGGCTGACTTGAGCTGCCCTTCCCCTCGCCAAGCTGCCATCTCAGGAAGAACAATGTGACTTCTTCCTTGGGCAGCCATGGCGGCAGAGGAGGGCTCCTTCATGCATCAGCTCTTCCCTCTGAGGAACACCCACCAGGAGCATCCTCTGAGGCACAGGGAGCACTAGGAGCCCTGACCTCTGGGCCCCCTTCCCAGGTGCTGCCTGTCCAGCCAGGCCCAGCAGGGGTCAGTGCTCACGTCCTGTGCAGGGGGGTTGGTAGACGGATGTCCGGTGCTCCTTCCGTTCAAATGCATCGTGGCCCTCCCTGCAGGCAAAAGGGGCAGTGTCAGCAGCACTAATCCAGATAAGGTGTGCTCCCTGGCCCCCCCATCTCCCAAAGGCCCTTCCCCCACCGGAAGCAGCGTGGGCAGTAAAGGTCACCGTCGCAGCCATAGCAGCGCAGTGTGGCGTCTTCATTGCAGATGCAGCACCAGGGCAGCTCCTCCTCTGTCTCTGATTCAGCCTTGGGGGCCACAGCAGGGGCCTGAAGAGAAGTGGAAGGGCCAGAGGTAGAGGGTTATCCCCCTGGGGATACTGGGGTGAGGATCCTTCCCAATATCAAAGATGGATAGGATCATATGATTTGAGCCAGAAGGGACTCCTCATTGTATAGATAAGGAAACTTAAGTCCCAAATAAGTTAAATGACTGGCTCAAGGTGATACAGCCAGCAAGCACAAGAGTTGGGGTTCTCATCGAGAGCCCCCTGTACCACACCTGTGGTCTCCCTCACCTTAGGCTGGGCACGGGGTAGAGGCCCCTGCTTAGCAGGGATGTTGAAGCCGCTTGCCTCATCTAGGGCAGCCTCCTCTGTAAGCTGCAAGGAGGAAGAGTGGGGGTTCTCAGAACGGCCTCTTCTCTAAATCCTAAGGGGCTTTCTCTTTTAGTCGTCCTCCCTGCAACCTTTGCCACTCAGCCCTTGCTGCATGCCCCCCATCTTCTTCCCCCCTCTGGCTGTTGCTTCTCCATTGTCATTGGGGAGCACAAAGCAGAACTGGGGGGGCATGCTTGGATAGACCCCCCCCCAGTCCTGGGGAGTGGGCAATTGTACATTCTGGGGGCACGGGTTTGGCAGACAGAGGGGAGATGACCCAGTGAGGGAGGAGCAGGAGACAGGCAAGGAACTGGAGGTGCCGGGCAGAAAGGCCTCGCCTGCTGAAGGACTCTCTGGATGGCCTCCTCTTCATCCTCATCGCTATCAGGGAAGTGATAGTTCTGCAAGGTCACTATAAGCAGGGGAGGAAATGAACACTGAGATTTCCCTGGGGGAACATCAACCTCCCCTCCCAGCCTAGTTCACCTTGGGTCAGTCGGGCAGGCAATAAGCACTTATTTAGTGCCAGGTGCTGAATTCAGGAATACAAAGAAAGGGCCCTGCCTTCAAACTCAGTCTAACCAGGGAGGCAACAACACGCAACCAACTCAGTACAGATGAGACCGTGTGAAGGAGACATGATCCTCCCAAGTCACAGGGTGATGAGGAAGATACCCCCCAAAAGTGGGGACCGAAGTCAGGGCTGGACGTGAGGGGGAACACCTGAACTTCGGGGGGACACTGAGGAGGTCAAGCTCTGAGAGCTGGGGGGCCACGTGTGAGGAGCAGCCAGGAGGCTAGAGGGCACCTCCAGGTGAGGAAGGGGCCTGGAGAGAATCTCCTATTTGGCTCTGGAGGTCAGGGAGCCGTTGCTGGCCAGACTGATTTTATGACGTCCCTTAGCAACTTGGGCTACGGGGGGAGGAGGCCATGAGGACTGACCCTGCACTGGCAGCTTCTCTCTTGGCCTGGGGCCCAGTCAGACCAGCCTTAGGGACTGACCGGTGAGAGGCCACATCCTGCCCGAGCGTTTGCTCAGATGAGTGCTCTCAATGTTGAGCTCTAGGGAGAATGAGGGGCATAAGGAAGCTCAGAGATGACCGTTTGCTTGCCCAGCCCCCCTGGGTCTGTCTTCAGGGGGCACTCAGTACCACTTGCTCTGGTGGGTCCTGAAGCTTTCTGACTCCATTTGCTCCTTCTCAGGAGAGGCGGCAGGTGCACTTCCCCAAGTGGTACTGCTTCTCACTGGGCCTCTGAACCAGGCATGGTGCCTGGGAGCAGCCCCTTCCACTGAAGGCCCAGTCCCCATGATCCCTACTCAGTTCCTTACCTCCTTCGGGGTCCAGGCCCCGGAGTACAGCTAGCCGCTTGGCAAGGGCCAGGATCCTTTCCTGCCGGGTGTTCTCCTCCCTTAGCTCGGCTGCTGCCTCTGCCAGGAGCCTGCCCTTCTCTCCTTCCAGCTGCTGATGGGCCAGCTCAGTGGGGCCAATATTCCAACTCCTGGAGCTGTCCCGGTTAAGGTCATTTTGCAGAGAGACACCTGAAAGAAATCATAGGTGGAGAGGGAAGCTAAGGAGTGAGGAGTAGAATGGTCTTTTGTCATAAAGTGATAGTTAAGTCTTTCCTGAGAGAACAGATGGGCCCCGGGACCAGGAGATATTACCTGGCGATGGGGTTTCTTGGTCACAGCTTTCATCGATCACCACCTCTGCTGCTAGCTGACTCAGAAGATCCTCTGCCTGTTGGGCCTGTGTCCTGGTGTCAGGAGGCTGGTGGACCTGGATCAGTGGAGAGGACCCCACTCAGGAAGAGATACCCAACAGGCACGGAGTTCATGGGAGGAGGGGGGGTGGGGTGGTACTAACAGCATTTGAACACAGCTGCTGTCCAGAAACAGACATACCATCCAGGAGGCAAAAGAGACACCAGGACTCAGATAACCAACTTTGTGGCTTCAACTATGGACCTAAAGATTTGCTCTAAGAATTCTTGGGTGCCTCATTCCAACCCCCTATTAAGATACCTGGCCTGGCAATAGATATAGCATAAAGGGGTAATGATAAGAATCATTATAAGGACTCTTTCAGCTTACAAAACGTGGGCTCTATCTGAACATCTGCTGTTCTCTACCCACCTACCTTCAACCCGCTACCATGTTCAGCTGGGTAGATCAAAGTCCCCATGTGGTGGACTACAGTTCTTACCGGCCGAGGAGCCTGGGAAGGGGGCACTCTGCCCTGCAGCACAGCTAGCCGATCCTCCATCTCCTTGGTGGAAGGGATGGGGCCTCGAGGCTCATCCCGAAGAGCAGCCAGCCTGGCCTCGATCTCTGCCTGGGAAGGCACCACCTCTGACCAAAGCACACATAAAGCCACCAGTCAGGTCCTAGAATTACTTCAGGATTTTTAGCATCTAGCTTTCTATGCAGAGGCCCTTAGATGCTGAGGGTTCCCCTTACCATTGAGATGATTCAGGGTTCAAAGCATCATAGATTTAGAGCTAGAAGAGACTTTAGAGATTATTTAATCCAGCCCTCTTTTTATACAGGTGAAACAACTGACATCTTGCCCAAAATCAAATACAGAGTGAGAGAGGTGGGTTTTGAACCCGAAGACTCCAAATCCAGTGCTCTTTCCCTTTATCAGATTTCAGCTAAACCCATCCCAAACCCCACTTACTAGTTTTGGTCCCCTGGCGGAGTTTCTCAAGTCTCTTGGCAATGATTTGGTCTTCTTGAGATAGTCCCTGTGGCCGAACCATGCCCTGGGGCACAATGGGCTTCTGTTTGGCCTCCAATGCGGCAACACGCCTATTGGGGATGAGGAATAGAGAATGCTAAAAATCAAAGGCCACTGGAACCAATAATTGGTACAAGCAAAGGGATGGAAAGGAAGAGCCTACTTTCTGGGTTTCTCAAAGTAAGGAGAAGCAGTAGGTAAGGAAAGGATGTCTCCAGTTAGCAATAGGAAATTCCAAAGACTACATTGGAAGAGGGTTGTCACTTCAAAGAAAAATCTAGCTGGCAAGCTTTGGCTTATATTCTCCCTGGATCTAACCCAGAAGGAGACTGACTGTAGCAGAGAGGCCAGGACTGAATGAGTATAAATTGGCCTAAGTTCTATACCATGATAAGTATTATAGGGTAGAATACTGGCCCAGGCAGCATAGAAAGGAGGAACCTTTCCTCAACATTCTATACTCATTTGGTCACAAAGTAGTCTCTATAAAGAGAATCCACAACTCAGCATGAGGTAGATTCCCCATCTTCATGCTCATCCCCATCCTTACCCCTCCAGCACTCACTTCTTATAGTTCTCTGGTGGTGACCACTTGGAGATGTTGGCCTCTGAAGGCCCTCTGCAGGAAGAAAGCTCAGAGTCATATGTAGTCCAGTGCACACTGCCACCATGCTAGACAGCACTTCTCCAGCATATATTGAGCCTTACTGTGATAGCTCCTTATATTACAGACTTAGAAATTTAGATGGATAAGTGTGGGAAGCTACAGAAGGGGAACTCTCCCCTTTCCTCTCCTACATTCACTAATTTATTATCAAGCACCTCTGCCAGAGGCTGCTCTTGTGTTTTATTTAATCACTTGTATTACTCACCTAGTCAGCACCTCATAGCATGATTTGCAGACCTTCTGCTGGGTATTCCCAAAGCGTGGCACAGTTGCACTGAAGGAGAGGCAGTTGGAACAGAAGGCTCGACCACAGTTCTTACAACCACACTACACAAAAAAACAAGACCACACTTACACTTCACCTGGAACTCCTGAGGGACTTTTTCTTGCAGGGATTTCTCAGAAGGCAGACCGTACACTATTCTGAGCAGGGAAACAGTGGGAACTGCACACTCAGCACAGCAGAAGAAATAAAATCCTCTACAAAGTTCCTTCTCAGTACTTAATTCTTGCCCATTTCTCAGTTCACTGCCATCAGAGATGTGGCAGATTCTTATGCTGCTTCTGGAGAGCAGCTGACAGTGGGGTGGGGTGAAGCTCTGCCCCGTTTCAATCTGTCCCTGGCACAGATGAAAATCAGCTTGGCTTAGGGTGGCACAAGGAGATGTCGCCATCCTTCCACTCTAGTCTGATGTGGTTGCTCACACATATTAGTATTCCTCTCTTACAGTCTAGGGGGTGAGGGAGGTACCATGCCCAGGGCCACACATCCTGGAGTACTCAAGGAATCCCTGCTTATGATAAGGGATCCCTAGCAGCTGGATCTATTTGATTCTGGTGGCATGGAAAGCCAGGTGGACACGCTGACCCAAAAGGTCAGGCCAGAATGGAGAGGGCAGGTAAGGGCAACCTGCACGACGGGAGCCAAGGGGATGGAGGTTTCAGTGATCAGGAGGGGGGACCCAGGGAGGAACGGTGGGCCACGAGGAAGAGGTGATTGGGAGAAGAGAGGGTGGGCCGGAAGCGGGGTGCTTTTTACAGGGGTAGGGAGCGCCGCCCCCAAGCTCCAGGGACAGCTAGACTTGCCTCCTTTCGGAACAGAGTGAACTTGACCGCGCAACCATAGCACCTGCCCTCCATTTCCAGGGCAGAACAGACAGCTTCCTCGGTCCGCAGGGCAGTGCCCTTCGCAGACAGACTTTTCTTAAGGCCACAAAACAGATGCGAGCAGCAAACACACTCCTTATAACTCTCGGCTCCGGGTGCCCCCAGCCCTTAATAGCCCAGGAAGCCTTTGGATAGACCGGGCTCTGCCCACCTGACCTAGAGCGATGCCTGCTGGGAATAGTAGTTCTTTTTCTCGAGCAGGTAGTCTTCGGTGAGCTCCAAGAAAACGTCAATTCCCAGAGGGCAAAGCGCCTCCAACCCGAACAGCGGAACGCAAGGTCGGCTGGACGGGAGGACTCTCCTAGTCAGGGCCCGCGCTTAGGCTCCTGGGATTTGTAGTTCGCGGAGGAAGACGCCGGTTTCGGGGGTCGGGACCATGGCGGTGACCAAGGAGTTGTTGCAAATGGATCTGTACGCGCTCCTGGGAGTCGGAGAGAAGGCAGCAGACAAGGAGGTGAGAGTCTGCGGGCTGTGGTAGCGGCGGTGGCGGCGGCAGTAGCAGAAGCTGGAGCTGCCCCGCGTCAGCAGCAGCGACCTGGCTGCTATCGGGACTGAGGCCTGCGAGCATTTCCTAGCCTACAGTACCCAGGCCTGGGCCAACGGTCTGGCCTCTTCCTGGGCAGTACTGGACCCCCTCTCTGGTCGGTGAGCCTCTTGTGCTTGGAGGGGGGAGCCCGCCGTCTATGGGGACTACGAGAACTTCTCCTTTTCCCTGCTCCTTCCCCTTCTTCTGCCTCCCCCTCCTCGCCACTCTCCCTCTTCCGCCTCCCACTCCTCTCCCATCTCCCCCTTCCCTCTTCCGTCTCCCTCTTTCACGTCCCCCCCCCGCTCTTTTCTTCTTTCATTTACTCCTTCTCTCTCTCCCCCTTTCTCCCTTCCCCTCTCCCTTTCCCCATGCTCTCTCTCCTCCCCCTCTCTTACTCATCCTTTCTATCCCTTTTCCTCCTCTTCCTCCCCCTTCTCTTTCCTTCCCTCTCTCCATCTTCCTCATCCCCCAGCACACCTTTCCTTCCATTTTCCTCTCTTCCTCCTCCACCAGCTTTCCCTTTCCATCCTTTCTTTCCCTTTCCTTCTTTTCCTTCTTTTCTTAACCACTTGGACAGTTATTGTTAAAAAGGATATGGTATTTTTTTTTTTTTGGTCCTGTTAGGACATTTTCCTACTTACAGATGACCCAAAGAGATTAATCAACCATCTTTTATTAAGCTATTTGGATGTTTGAGGCTGGGGATGTGAAAAAAGGCCAAAGTGCTGCTCTTAACCTTCTGAGAGCTCCCATTGGAATGGTTCAGGCAACAAGTAAATGATTGACACTTCTGAAACTATAGGAAAGTATGTGTGTGTGTGTGTGTGTGTGTGTGTGTGTGTGTATACTACAGGAAAGTGTATATATATATATGTATGCATATATATATACACACTATAGGAAAGTGTATATATATATATACTATAGGAAAGTGTATATATATATATATATATATACATATATACTAACTATATACTATAGTATAGGAAACTATACATATAGTTTATAAAAAGCAAGATTTGGGCTTGAAGGCAGCCAGAGGCAGAAATGAGGAGGATGAACATTCTAGACTTGGGGGACAACTGGTGCAAAGATAGGAAATGAAATATAGTGTAGCTAGATCATACAGCTGGGGGAAAAGGCTGGGAGAACAGGAGGGGGCCAACTTATGAAGAGTTTTAAATGTCAAACTTTATTATTTGATCCTGAGGTAATAGGAAGCCAGTGGAGTTTATTGAGTATGGGATCTGACCTATATTGTTAATATCCTGTTAAAAAAAAAGTTTCAGTATCATCTCATTTTGGCATTCAAGGTTTTCCACAATATGGCCTTAATCCACCTTTCCAAGCAGCTTATTGCAGTGGACAATGGGTCTGCCAACCCCTTGTGTATCTGTAATTTCCATCTGTTGAAATCTGGCACATCCCAAATGTCTTTTTCATGAAGCCTTTTTCAGCTTTTCTAATGAAGTGTGATTTCTGAACTGTCAGAGCATTTTGTATCTCTTACAGTTATCGTACTTTCTCTTTTATCTAGATTTATAAGTTTTCTTAAACCTCAATATTAGATTATTATATTGTGAGCATTTTTTAGGCAAGAACTCTATTTTACTAATCCCTGTATCCTCCAACAGTAGTAAAGTAAGTAGTCAAATATTTGTGGATTTGCATGGGAAGAAAATGCCTGAGATTCCTCAAAGAAAAGAGCCACAATCCATGTTGAGACCATTGCGTTATGGCCTATATCATTAGTTCTCCTTTGCCATTTAGTTTGAAGAAAAAAGAATAGAAGGGAAGAAAGGGAGAAAAGAAGGAAAGGAAATAAAAAGTGAAAAGCATTGATTAAACATTGTACTAAGTGGAATGTTTTCCCTCTTCATCTTTTCCTTCTGGCTTCCTTCAAGTGCTGGCTAAAATTCTACTTTCTATAGAAAACTTTTCCCGATTCCCCTTTAATTCCAGTGTCTTTCCTTTGTTAATCATTTCCTGTGTATCTTTGTATATAGTTGTTTGTATGTTGTCTCTCCCATTAGAGAGTGAATTTCTCAAGGCAGGAACCATCTTTTGCTGTAGCATAGTCCCTGACACATAATGGTGCTTAATAAATGCTTATTGATTGAGTGAATGCAATTACAAAAAAGAGATAATCCCTGACTTCAAGGAGCTCATTTTTGAATGGGGGAAACAATAGATGTAGAAGAATGGTAGCCAAGGAAGGGAGTTTTGGTCACAGGACAGGTGACATACTTTTTCTAGAAGCAGTGGTAGTATAGATTTCATTACTATGGCCAAAGGATGTAGGCAGGTAATGAGATAAATTGCAGGGATCTAGAGCGGTATGGAATGTAATTCATGATCTGGTCTTAGGTTGGCTAAATGTGTGCTACATGGGTTGACACTTAGCCAAGCTTCATCAGCCTCATGGCAGGAGTTTCAAAGCTGAATTGATCAAACCCTACAGTGACTGGTAAGCATGATTTCTGAAGGTCTGGTCCAGAAGATACTGATCCTATTAGGAAAATTTGGCAGGGCAAGATGGACCAGTGGAGGGATGAAGCCCAGCAGATGGGATGGGAAGCAGATTATGATTGCTGTTGAAGGTGAGAAGTCTGTCAGTAAGGTAAAACCCATACTCTCTATTTCTGTCTTTTGTTTTGGGTCACAGAAGTAACAGTGGAGTTTATAATGGGGAGAAGTGCCTGATCAGAAACTTAACTTTTATCTTGTTTCCCTAGGATTTAGCACAATGCCCAGCTTAATAAATATTTTTTTTTGTATTTTCTTTATTGTATGGTATCTCTGTGCAGATGACTCCCAGATTTATTTATGTTGCCTTAGTATCTCCCTTGAGCTACTTTGAATCTTAACACATCCAAACAGAAATCTTTCCCTTTGAGCTGACTCTTTTTCCTAGTGTCCTAATTTCTTCCTCCTTGACTCCTCACTCATAAAAAAACTTGAATTCTACCTTCACAACTTCTCTCACAAATTTTGCTTTCTCTCTGCTCTCATGGCTGCCCTATGTGGTTTGTTATTCACCTCCAAATTAATCTCTCCACTTCAGGCTTGCCCCTTTTCCAATCTCTCATCAATATAGCTTCTGAAGTATTATTCCAAAAGCCCAAGAGTGAGCCTGTCATTCCCCTATTCAGAAAGGTCCAGTAGCTCCCTTTTTATTGCCTGAAGAATACAAACTCCTACCTGGCACTTAAAGCTCTTTGCAGGGATTATACACATTACTTCCCTTCAGTCATTCTGTGTTCTGATCAAACTAGTTTACTTGTAACTGTTCTTCCTCTTTTCTGTCTCCCACTTTCATGCCTTTCCTCTTCTCCATGTCACCTTGGCCTCTTAGCATTCTCAGATTCATCCAGACAACTCAAGGGCCATCTCCTGTAGGAGGACAGGGCCCGAACCCTGTTATTTTGTACGTATGTTTAATTTCCTTATATATTATGTGTTGTTTCCTGGTAGGGAATGTAAGCTCTTTAAAGGTCAAGGATCACTTCATTCTTGTCTTTGTATCCCCCAGTACCTTACACAGTGCTACAATGTAATAGCCAATAAATGCTTGTTGGTTGCTATCTGTACCTCCCCTTGAAGTTCCAACATGAATGAATCTTTCAGGGTAGCTAGGTGGTGTGCTGGATAGAGAGCACCTGGCTTGGAATCTTCGAGGCCTGAGTTCAACTAAGACTTCAGACTCTTACTGGTCACTTAACCTCCTGTCTGCCTCAGTTTCCTCATCAGCAAAATAAGTGGCACTCACCTCCCAAAGTGCTTAGCACAGTGCTTGGCATGTAACAGGTGCTGTATATTATATTATGTTATCATGTATGTTATCATCATCACCATAGGAGTAAGGAAAAGGCCCTGAATGTTTGGATTTTGATATAGTAAGAATGAAGGACTTAGAGTCAGGAGAAAACTTGAGTTGGAATCCTGATTATGATTCCTTTGGCACATTACCCTATCTCATCTCAGTGAACCTTAAATTCCTCACTACTAAACTGGGATTGTAATTGCCCAGAATCTATGTGGACTTTCTGGGCAGTGGGAAGACTCCTAGACCCCACACCACTGGGGACAGCCTTCTCTCTTCTGTTCTTTTCCTCCATTTCCTATAAGCCATCTAAGTTCACGTGATTGGTATGGATAAAATGGGAGTCACCAACTTGGTTACTTCTGTGAGGTGGAGAGTGACCAAGCTGTGCTTTCTTCTTGACTACTGCTTCCTAAGGCCTTACTGAGCATCTGTTCTGCCTTCAAACTCTCTGGATCCTCAGCATTATCATCTGGACTAAACCTAAAAACCCATGATGGACCTTGCCATCCACCCTGCAGCTGCACCCCTAGGACTTCTGGGCCTTTCCATCCCAAACTTTGATTCAGCTTTCTTTTGGGTGTTACTTCTTCCAATTAGAGTATGAGTCCCTTGAAAGCTGAGTCTGTGCTTGTTGTTATTTATTCATTTGTTGTGACCCCATTTAGAGTTTTTTTGGGAGGGGTTTGCCATTTCCTTCTCTAGCTCATTGTATAGATGGAAATTGAGGCAAACAGGGTTAAGTGACTTACCCAGGGTCACATAAGCAGTAAAAGTCTGAAACCAGATTTAAACTCAGGAAGATGAGCCTGACACTATATCCACTGTACCATCTAGCCACCCCTGTCTGCCCTTAATAAATTTTTTTTTTCATTCATTGATTTGTATGTAAATTGCTTTAAAACCTTAAATGGTTATATAATGTCTGTTGTTTTTATTCATGCAATCTAAGATTATTTTGGAAACCATTTGGAAGGAAACTAGGATTTATTAAGCACCTACTTTATAACCTGCACTGTATAAATACTATCTCATCTGATCACATAATTTTATGGATCTGGACAGTAGCACTTAGAAGCCCTCAATTGGGTGTTAAAATTATGCAGGAAAGTCTGGAGATCAGTATCACTCCATATCTTCTCTAAAGTTGTTGTGCCCTGAATGACCCAGAACTGGACAAAATACCAAGCCCAACTGAAGAGCTAAGGACATTTTTGCTTCTTGCTTTCAAACAAAATCCCTAAGATTATGAGGTTTTTTTTTTGTTGTTGTTTGTTTGTTTGTTTTATAACAAGTATCTTCTTCAGAATTACAAACTAGAATAAAATGGCCCAGGGTTCAGTGGTTTAAGGATTGAGGTAGAAATGTTACTGAGTCAGTCCTGGGGAACCAAAGCTGTTGTTGTGAAGGCCTTTTATTTTTTTTAACTAAAAATTTTTTTCTTAATAGCATTTTATTTTTTCAATTACACATAAAGATAATTTCCAACATTTTTTCATTATTTATTTTTGTAAATTGTATTTACGTAGATTGTTTTTAACATTCATTTTTGTAAGACTGTGTTCTTAATTTCTCCCTTCCCCCAAGACAGTAAACAATCTGATATAGATTAAATATGTACAATCCTTTTAAACATATTTCTATATTTGTCATATTAGGCAAGAATCAAAATTAGATCAAAAGGGGAGAAAAACCACAAGAAAGAAAAAACAAAAAAGGCAAAAATACTTTGCTTCAATCCACATTTAGTCTCCATAGTTCTGTCTGGAGAATCCCAAGTTTAATGGAATTGCCTTAAATCACTGCATTGTTGAGATGAGTTTAGTCCATTACAGTTGATTGTTATATAATCTTTAAACATTCATTTTTAAAAATTCAGTAATATTTTATTTTTCTAATTATAAGTAAATACAGTTTTTAACATTCATTTTTGTAATATTTTGAGTTCTAAATTTTTTTCTCTCTCCTCCCCAAAACAGTAAGCAATCTGATATAGGTTAAACATGTACAGTTGTTTTAAACATATTTACATATTAGTCATTTTTTGACAGAAAAATCAAAACAAAAGGGAATGAATTTTTTACTGATATCTTTGAGTTTTTCATCTCTGAGATTTCCTGTCTCTTTCTGTGTCTCTGTCTGTCTCAATCTGTCTTTTTCTCTCTGTCTCCCCCCAAATATTCTTTCTTATTTAAGCCCAAGAATGGGGGGGCAGTGAAGGAGGAAGGGGGGGAAATATATATATATATATGTACATACACATATATTTTTTATGTGAAATAAGAAGTTACTTTTAAAAACTTTTATCTGTACTTGTTGAGAGATATCATGACAGAGTGGATAGGGCCAACCTTGGCATCAGGACTTGGATCTGAGTCCTGCCTTTGACATCACTTAACCTTGACATACTTTCAGGTAAGAAGTAAGACAGTAGATTGAGGAGTCAGTCAGCTTCAATCTGCATTGGGAGAAGGAATGTCTCCATTGGAAGCTAGACATATTATGAAATCAAAGAGCATTCCAGAACTTAGGAGCCAAATTCTTATAGTTCTCCCCTGCTAACTATATCCAAATGTGAATTCAAAGATGAACCATAAACCCATAAAACTTCACCCTGGAATTTAAGGATTTGGACTCCCTGGGGAAGTAGCCCAGAGGAGATACTACATAATTACTGTCGTTATTAATGATAGGCACATCCTGTGGCAGCCTTTCTAAGTATTATTTTTAGTCTCTACATATTAATTTATTTCCCCTATGAGAATATAAGCTCATGGTGTGTAAGGATCGTTTCATTCTGGGTATTTATATCCTCTTGACTCACACAGTGCTTGGCCCATAATAAGAGGCAGACTTCAATACTAATATTTGTTGAATGTGGATTCTTGTTTCAGCTAAGGAATATAACTACAGAACAGATTCCCTACTTTAACATTTAACAGCTGTCTTTTTTTTTTTTTTTTTTTTTTTTTTTTTTTTAGCAGTTGAGTTGACTTTCCTAACAGTCAACATTCTTGTTCATTCTTGTTCATTGAATAGACATCTGGAGGTTTCCCTGTCATCAGTTTTACCAAGGCCTGGACTTCTGAATTTTTGTGGTTTATTCCATGTCAGTGATGTCAGATGTCAGTCTTAATTTCTTCCTCTGAACAATTAAGGGTTAAAATGCTCTTTACCTTCCCTAGGCTTAAGGGGGGAAAAAATCATTTCCTGAAAGGCAGAAAGGGTCATGATTACCAACTATTCCTGTTTCTTGAGCCCTGTGGTTTGCTAGCAGATTTTTTTGTGCCGACTCATCAGGGCATGGTTCATCTATTACCTGTCATAAAAGGAAAGTAGGCTCCATGTGTATTTTCCTTATCTGCTCCCAATCTGTCTGTTCTTTTGCAGCTGAAACTAGTTATTTGGATGACTTACTGTCACCAACTTTTATTACATGGAAAACCAGTAGTCTGGTTAATAATCTCTTCTTTTTTAGATCGAACACCTTTCCCTGAAGGATCCAGAACTGTTTTGTTTGCCTTAATGATGGTTATTTTACATTTTTGTTGAAACTCTTGGTACTTTACTTTTTGGGATGAGCCAGCTATTTGCTCCCTGTAGCAAGTAAAACGGAGAACAAGTGAAATGTCAAAGACGTTACCGGATGCCTGGGGCCAAACCCAAGATGGTGTCCAGAAAACCCTGCTTCCTTAGTCTCCAGGTTCTAATAGAACCAATTGTGGGTCTTGTTGGGCCACCTCAGCCTACCAAGGAGAGGCTGGGTATCTGCACAGATTCCATAATCTTTCTCATTATGACTGTCTGTAGAGGGATGAAGGCGGAAGGAGCCAAACACTGAATTCACTACCCCTTATGATTCACAGGACATTCTATTTCAGACTTTTCCTTCTAGATTTAGAGATTAAGGAGAACTTTGAGATCATTTAGTCTGATGCCCTTAGAATACATATGGGGAAACTGAGACCAAAGAATTCAAGTTAGTAGAGCCATTATCTGAACCTAGCTCCTTTGACTACATACAATAGCAAAGTATAGTAGAGATAATTGGCCTTGGTTCCAGGCTTGCTCCAGACACTTCCCAGCAGTGTGTATAACTTTAGGCAAGTCAGTTAACCTCTGATCTTCAGTTTCCGTACTATAAAATTCCAATGGTGATAGTACTTGCCCTATTTAGATCACTAGGCTATTGTAGGATCATGTGAGATAAGAAATGTCAAGTGCTTTGTAGACTTGAAAGCACTAGAAATGTCTGCTAAGCAGCAGCACCACATAAACCAGGGCTTCTTAAACTTTTTCCATTTGTGACCCCTTTTCACTTGAGAAATTTTTATGTGATACCCCACCCCGGGTATATAGGTACATAAAATAGGAATACAAATCAAACATTTATTGACAAATCATAATTTGGGAACCCCCTACATTTAGTTACAAGATACCATATGTAGTTGTGACCCACAATATAAAAACTGTGACAAAGACACTAATTTTTGAATAGTAGGAAAAGGGAGTTAAAAAAGAGGTTTACAAAGCAAGGTGATTCAGATCCAGTGGTCTTGTGATGGAGTCATCTGCACCCAGAAAGAGGACTATGGGGACTGAGTGTGAATCACAACATAGTATTTTCACTTTTTGTTGTTGTTGTTGTTTGCTTGCATTTGCTTTCTTTCTTTCTTTTTTTTTTTTTCCTTTTTGATCTGATTTTTCTTGTGTGGCATGGTAATTGTGGAAATATGTATATAAGTTTTCTTGTGCAGTACGATAGTTGTATAAAAATGTGTAGAAGAATTGCACATGCACATATAGTGGGTTATTTGCTGTCTAGGGGAGAAGGTGGGGGAAGGAAGGGAGAAAAAAATTTGGAAAAAAAAGTTTGTGTTTTTTTTCTGCTTTTTATTTGCAAAACATATGTATGGGTAATTCTTCAACATTGACCTTTACAAAGCTTTCCATTACAAATTTTTCCCCCTCGTCCCCACCCCTCCCCTAGATGGCAGGAAGTCCACTACATGTTAGTTATGTTAAAATACTTGACAAATCAAATATATGTACATATATTTCCACACTTATCTTACTGTGTAAGAAAAACCGTGTCTACAAGAAAAAAAAATCAGATAAAGGAAACACAGTGCAAGCAAACATCAATAGAGAGCATGAAAATGTTATGTTGTGGTCCACATTTCATATCCCTCTCTCTGGGTGTATGTGGCTTTCTTCATCACTGAACAACTGGAACTGGTTTGAAAGATTTCATTGTTGAAGAGAGCCATGTCCATCAGAATTGATCATTATGTAGTCTTGTTGTTGCCGTGTATAATGATCTCCTGGTTTTGCTCACTTCATTCAGCATCAGTTCATGCAAGTCTCTCCAGGCCTCTCTGAAATCGTCCTGCTGGTCGTTTCTTACAGAACAATAATATTCCATAACATTCATATACCATAATTTATTCAGCCATTCTCCAGTTGATGGGCATCCATTCAGCTTCCAGTTTCTAGCCACTACAAAAAGGGCTGCCACAAACATTCTTGTACATGTGGGGCCCTTTCCTTCCTTTAAGATCTCTTTGGAGTATAGGACCAATAGAAACACTGCTGGGTCAAAGGGTATGTTTTGATAAGTTTTTGAGCATAGTTCTTCAGAATGATTGGATTCGTTCACAGTTCCACCAACAATGTATCAGTGTCCCAGTTTTTCCACATCCCCTCCAACATTCATCATTATCTTTTCCTGTCATTTTAGCCAATCTGACAGGTGTGTAGTAGTACCTCAGAGTTGTCTTAATTTGCATTTCTCTGATCAATAGTGATTTGGAGCACCTTTTCATATGACTACAAGTAGTTTTAATTTCATCCTCTGAAAATTGTCTGTTCATATCCTTTGACCATTTATCAATTGGAGAATGGCTTGAATTCTTATAAATATGAGACAGTTCTCTATATATTTTAGAAATGAGGCTTTTATCAGAACCCTTAAATATAAAGATGATTTCCCAATTTATTGCTTCCCTCCTAATCTTGTCTGCATTAGTTTTGTTTGTACAAAAACTTTTTAACTTAATATAGTCAAAATTACCTATCTGGTTGGAACACAAAGTTTTGCAAGGGTGAATGTTGAAAACTATGCATGTGTTTGGGAAATAAAAAACATATATATATATATATATATATCTTAAAAGATGTTTAAGCTCTCAAAGGATAGGAATGATGCTTTGCACATTTTTTTTTAGCATAATAGTAATAGCATTTAGCGCTTTCATGTTGGCAAAGTACTTTATATTTGTTATCTTATTTGATCTTCACAACCACCCTGTGAAGTAGGTGCTATTATTATCCCAGATTTACAGATGAAGAAATGGAGGCAAACAGGTTAAGTGACTTGCCTAGGATTGTACTGTCAGTATCTGGAGCCCTATTTGAACTCAGGTCTCCCTGACTCTAGATTCAACTCTTTGTCCATTGTGCCACCTTCCTGCCTCTCCATTTACCTCTGGCAAAAACTGCTTCAGTTTTCAGAACACTTAAATAAAGTATTCTCAATAAATCCATGTTTTAAGAAAATGAATGCACATAGGACCTTTCAGTTCATTGATCTCCTATGATATGTCAGGTACTCAGAGAGTTTATCTTCTATAGGGAATTAAGTGGTGATTAGCTGGGTTAGTGAATAGATATTGGACCTGGAGATAGTAATGCTGTAGTTTGAATCCACCTGGCATGAGGTTAAAAGATAACATATAAAATACTTTGCACATTGTAAAATTATATAAATGTTAGATATTATTATTTACAGATATAAATATATACAAGATAAATACAACACAATTTCTTGGGGGGAGGGAGAGGACACCCTAACAGTTGATGGTAATCATCAGGAAAGGCTTCTTGTAAGAGGATATGCTTTAATTGAGCTTTGAAGGAAAGTAATTTCTAAGAAGCTAAAATGAGGAGGGAGGGTGGGAATTCCAGACATGGGGAACAAGCTGTGAAAATGCAGATGTCATTGTCCAGGAACCACTGGAAGGCCTTTGTCAGTCAGCCTCTTGTATGGAGTAAGAGTTTTTTTGATTCCTTTGAAAATAGCTGAGTTCATAGACTTAGGAAGAAAAGTTGGGGTGTAAGTCTCAGAACCCCAGAGCCATTTCTTTTCTTTTTTGGTTGAAAAAGTCTCTGGCGATGCAGTGGCAAAGGAAAGGAAAGGCATGAGATTTTCAGGATTATCTCTTAAGGAAATCTACAAATGGGGAATGATCCTTCAGTCATTAAGAAAAATTCATAACTGGGCATTTTGATGTGACCATTT
>JAJPUD010012088.1:0-51059 GCA_023553655.1 Myrmecobius fasciatus
TTATTGAACACTAGATTGTTAAGGTTATTGCCTAGATTGTCCTGATAACCTATCCTGTGCCACTGATCGACTGCTCTATTTCTTAGCCAGTACCAAACGGTTTTGATGACCGCTGCTTTATAATATAGTTTTAGATCTGGTACAGCAAGGCCACCTTCATCTGCCTTTTTTTTCATTAATCCCCCCGAGATCCTTGACCTTTTGTTCTTCCAAATGAACTTTGCTACTATTTTTTCTAGATCTGTAAAATAATTTCTTGGGTATTTGATTGGTATGGCACTAAATAAGTAGATTAGTTTGGGTAGTATTGTCATTTCCATTATGTTTGCTCTGCCTACCCATGAGCACTTAATATTTTTCCAATTGATTAGGTCTGATTTTATTTGTGTGGAAAGTGTTTTGTAATTTAGTTCGTATAGTTTCTGACTTTTCCTTGGCAGATAGATTCCCAAATATTTTATCCTATCATCTGCTATTTGGAATGGAATTTCTTTTTGCATCTCTTGCTGCTGAACTTTGTTGGTAATATATAAAAATGCTGATGATTTATGTGGATTAATTTTGAATCCTGCCACCTTGCCAAAGTTGTGAATTGTTTCTAATAGTTTTTTAGTTGAGTCTCTAGGGTTCTCTAAGTATACCATCATGCCATCTGCAAAGAGTGATAATTTGGTTTCTTCATTACCTACTCTGATTCCTTTTATCTCTTTTTCTTCTCTTATTGCTAAAGCTAACATTTCTAATACAATATTGAATAGCAATGGTGACAGTGGGCAGCCTTGTTTCACTCCTGATCTTATTGGGAATGTTTTTAGTTTGTCTCCATTACATATGATGCTTGCTGATGGTTTTAAATAGATGCTACTGATCACTTTAAGGAAAAGGCCATTTATTCCTATACTCTCTAGTGTTTTTAATAGGAAAGGGCGTTGGATTTTATCAAAGGCTTTTTCTGCATCTATGGAGATAATCATATGGTTTTTGTTAGTTTGGTTATTAATATAATTAATTATGCTGATAGTTTTCCTAATATTGAACCAGCCCTGCATCCCTGGTATAAATCCTACTTGGTCATAGTGTACTATCCTGGGGATGACTTTCTGTAATCTCATTGCTAATATCTTATTTAAAATTTTTGCATCAATATTCATTAGGGAAATTGGTCTATAGTTTTCTTTCTCTGTTTTCACCCTACCTGGTTTAGCTATCAGCACCATATTGGTCTCATAGAAGGATTCTGGCAGTATACCTTCTGTCCCTATTTTCTCAAATAGTTTGTGTAGTATTGGAATTAATTGTTCTTTGAATGTTTGGTAGAATTCACATGTAAATCCATCTGGCCCTGGAGATTTTTTCTTAGGGAGTTGGTTAATAGCTTGTTCTATTTCTGTAAGGGTCAATGTTGAAAAATTACCCATACATATGTTTTGCAAATAAAAAGTTTTAATAAAAAATTTAAAAAATAAAAATATATTAAAAAAAGTTTTTGTTAGTTAGCTCATATCACTATCACCTAACTGAGATAATAGGTATAAAAAGCACATAGTACCATGCCTGACATAGTATGTGCTATACAATTGCTTATTCCCTTTGCCCACTTCACTTATTATCTTTGAGGTTATGAAACATTAAGCTATTACATTTATTTGCCTCTAATTTGCTTTGTACCTAATCTGTTCCACTAATCAATCTGTCTTTGTTTTAACTGGTGCCAAATAGTTTTCAGAATATTTATAGTATAGTTATAGATCTAATTCTGCCAAAGATTTTCCATGTTTTCCCATTGATATTTTTGTTTCATTAGATTCATTTTACTATCTTTTTCTATTTCATCATTTCTTATAGAAAACAATATTTTATTATAATCACACACCACAACCCTTACTTGATGGGAATCCTCTGAATTTCCAATTATTTGCCACCACAAGAACTTTTATAAATATCTTTGTGCACATAGATCCTTTTCCTCTTTTTTTCCACTCTAAGATATAGACCTATTGCTGGTATTACTAGAGTAAACTGGGGTATGCAGAGTTTTATAGCTCCTTAAACATAGTTCCAAACTGCTTTTCAGAATTGTTGGATCAATTCACAAATCTCTCAACAATGTATTAGCGTGCAATTTTCCCATGGCCCCTCTAATATTTGTCATGTTCCTTTTCTGTCACATTAGCTAATCTAATAGGTGTGAGGTAGTATCTCAGAATTGTTTTAATTTGAATTTCTCTAATCAATAGTGATTTAGAGCATTTTTATATGACTATATATAACTTTGCTTTCTTTATCTGAAAACTGCTTGGTCATATCCTTTCACCATTTGTCAACTGAGAAATGAATTATAATTTTTATAAATTTTACTCAGTTCTCTACATAGTTAAGCAATGGAGGCTTTAACTGAGAAATTTGCTGAAGCATCTTTCTCACTCCCTCTACTTAACTTTCTTCTTATTTTGGCTTCATTGGGTTTGTTTGTGCAACCCCTTTTTAATTTAATATAATCAAAATTATACATTTTATATCCTATAACACTTTCTGTTTTTGTTTGGTTACAAATTCTTCCCTTATTCATAGATACAACAAGTAAACTATTCCATACTCCCATAATTTACTTACGTTATGACCCTTTATGTCTAAATCATGTAATTTATTCCACTATCCATTTCCATTTCCATTCACAGTGATGATTAATGACAATGTATTCTCTCCATGCTACTCCACTTATATCATATTTATCCTTTTTCCCTTCTAGCACCCTGGCCCTCCTCAAACATATTTTGTATCTGAGAATAATCTTCTCCAATAAGCCAATAAGCCCTTTTTTCTATCAATTCCACCCCACCATTTATTTATTCTCACTCCCCTCCTACTTCCCTGTATGATAAGATTTCTATATCCAATGGATTCTGTATGTTATTTCCTTTTTAAGCCAATTTTGATGAAAATAAGGTTGAAGCATTGATGATTTAATAGCCTCCAAGACCTGCTTCTAGCTTGCTTGCACTGCAAGGCCCTGCTCTAAACTAAATTTTAATCTTAGCAGAATTATTTGAATGTTTTCTAGAATTCATTTAGAAATTCATCTGGTCTTGTTTTGTCATTAAATATATCCATATCTATACCTAAACATATCCCTCTACACTGGGTTCCTTAAGCTATTTTATATTCTGTTAATTGAACATTTTATATTTTATAAAATATCCATTGTCAACTTTATTGGCACATAATTGGGCCAAATCATTTTTCAAAATTTCCTTATTTTGTCTTAATATGATATTTATTCTTGTAATTTTTGATACTATGATTTTTTATTTAAAACTTGAACTTTTGGTGATCTGGTTTTCTTGTTCTTTGAAAAATAAAATTAGTTGCAGACAAGATCAGAAGGGAAGCAATAAACTGGGAAAACATTTTTACATTCAAAGATTCTGATAAAGGCCTCATTTCCAAAATATATAGAGAATTGAAACAAATTTATAAGAATTCAAAACATTCTCCAATTGATAAATGGTCAAGAGATACGCACAGATAATTTTCTTTTTTATTAATTAAAAGCTTTTTATTTACAAAACATATGAGTGATTTTTATACATTGACCTTTGCAAAACTTTTTTTTTATTCCAAGCTTTTCCCCTCCTTCCCCTCACCCCCCACCCCTAGATGACAGGTAATCTAATACATGCTAAATAGAACAGATAATTTTCATATGAAGAAATTAAAACCATTTCTTATCATATGAAAAGTTCTAAATCACTATTAATTAGAGAAATGCAAATTAAGACTACTCTGAAATTCCACTACACATCTGTCAGATTGGCTAAGATGACAGGAAAAGACAATGACAAATGTTGGAGGGGATGTGAGAAAACTGGGCCACTAATACATTGTTAGTGGAATTGTGAAGTGATCCAACCATTCTGGAAAGCAATTTGGAACTATGGCCAAAGGGCTATAAAACTGTGCATCTTCTTTGATCCAGCAGTATTTCTTCTAGGCTGATATGCCAAAGAGATCTTAAAGGAGGGAAAGGGATCCACATGTGCAAAAATGTTTGTGGCAGCCCTTTTTGTAGTGGCTAGAAACTGGAAACTGAATGGATGCCCATCAGTTGGAGAATGGCTGAATAAATTATGGTATATGAATATTATGGAATATTATTGTTCTATAAGAGATGACCAGTAGGATAATTTTAGAGAGGCCTGGAGAGAGTTACATGAACTGGTGCTAAGTGAAATGAGCAGAACTAGGAGATCATTATACATGTCAACAAGAAGATTATATAATGATCAGTTCTGATGGACATGACTCTTTTCAAAAATGAGATGATTCAGACAAGTTACAATGATCTTGTGATGAAGAGAGCCATCTACATCCAGAGAGAGGACTGTGGGAACTGAGTGGGGATCACAAACATAGTATTTTCACTGTCTTTGTTGTTGTTTACTTGCATTTTATTTTCTTTCTCATTTTTTTCTTTTTGATTTGATTTTTCTTCTCTAGCAAGATAATTAAGATAATTGTATAAATATGTATACATATATTGGATTTAACATATTTTTACCATGTTTAACATATATTGGATTATTTGCTTTCTAAGGGAGGGGGTGAGGGGAAGGGCAGAAAATTTGAAAACAATATTTTGCAAGGATTAATATTGAAAAATTATCCATGCATATCTTTGAAAATTAAAAAGCTTTAATAAAAAAAGAAAATTAGTTTATTTGGTTTATTTTTTTAAACTGCTTTGAGTTTTTTAAAACTGATTTCAGAATGTCTATTTTAGTGTTTTATTGTTTTTGTTTTGATTTTGTTGGTTTTCTAAGGATTTTTTAAAGTTTTGTGTCCAATTAATTTATTTGTCCTTTTTCCTATTTTGTCGATGAAAGTATTCAGAGACATAAATTTTTTCCTAATGACTGCTTTGATTGCATCCCACAAAATTTGTTTTTTTTCTTCAATTAAATTATCTATTATTTCTATGACTTGTTCTTCAACATACCATTCCTTTATGATTGTTATTTGGTCTCCAATTAATTTTAAACCCTTTTTTCCCAAGGCACTTTATTCATGCGTTTTATTTTTCTTCATTTTTAGTGAAATTTTTATGCCTTGATATAGGATCAGGTCTTTTGGTCTTGTTTTGTTTTTGTTTTTTCAAATGTGTTAGGTAGTACTGATCAATATGTATATACCTTTTTTTTCCATTAATAACCAAAGACATATTCTATATAACTTTTCTAAAATTCTTTTTAGGTCACTATTTTATTTTATTTTTTTTTTGGCTAAGTTGTTCTAGCTTTGAAGAGGAAATTTATGTCCTTGACTATTACATAATTTTATTATGCATTTCTTTTTAATTCTAAATTTTCCCTTAAATATTTAGATGTTTTGCAATTTAGTGCATGTATGCTAATCCCTGATATTAATATTATCTATGACACCTTTAAATATAATATAGTTTCCTATTTTTTATTAAGCCCATTTTTGCTATTGCTCTATAAGAGATCATGATGCTGCTTTTTGTCTATAAAATTATATTTTTTGTTGTCTCATGAAGTTATTTTCTATTTACTTCATTCTAAATGAAGTAAGGAATTTACTGTTTATACTCACTCCCCAGCTCTATGAGGTCTCTGACTGTTTTCTTGTTATGATCCATGGTGGAAAAATGACCCACTATGCTTTTACTTGGTTTGTTGATCACTACATGGCCTTGTGCTCATCTTCAATTTTTATTGAAGTAATTATAGGAAAGAATTAGCTTTTTATGTTTTCATCTTTGATAATCTTCTCAGTTAGACATCATACTTATAAAAAACAGTAGACAAAATTATGCCTGACATGTTATAAAACAGAGTATAAAATAATATCTATTTTAAATTAGCAGATCCCCAAATCTTTATTTCTAAGCCTAATAACTTTCCTTAATTCCAGTCCAATGTTACCAATTGTCTGCTGAATATATCCTACTGACAATCTTGTCAGCATTTTAAATCCAGTGTGTTTAAATTCATCATTTCCAAGTTATTTACCCTTTCTGTGCCTTAGATTCTTAATGGGATTAAGCAGTAGATCTAAACACATTTGTTCTTCTAAATTCTCCATTTCTATTGAAGGAATTAGTACTCTCCTTGTCATCTAAGTTCAAAAACTTTAAATTACCCTAGACTTTCTTCTCCTTCCCTATTACTTCCAATTACTTCTCAAGTCCTATTAAATCTGCTTCTACCTTTTCTCCTTTTCACTTTAGTTCTAGCCCTCTCTACACATCTTGACCAAACTACTATAATAGTCTCTTAAGGGATGTACTTGATTTCACTTTCTTCCCTTCATTAATCTATTCTCCAAGTTCAAAATAATTTTCTTCAGGTTTAGGTCTTTCTCTATCATGTCCTTTTCCCCCTTGCCTCCATGCCAGAGCTCAAAACTTTTTGTTTTGTAACTTCCTGAGAAAACAAAAACTGAGCCTAATAGTGAAAAATTTTACAAACTAGCTACTTTTATAGTTCTACTTTCTTGTTAATACTTTTGATGAATTATACATTGCTAGCAAACTGTAACTATCATCTCTTCCCTAACACTTGAAAGTCTCATCTCTTGCTTTTGTCAATTTCCACAAGCCATTTTTCTTAAGTTGAATGCCTTTCTTCTATAATTCCACTTAAAAATTTTTATTTTCTCTCAAGGTTCAATTCAGTGAGATTTTCTTCCCCTAGTTCTTCTAGCTTGGACTGTGCTTTTTCATTTACCTTTTACTTATTTTTCTGACTACATGTTAAATCTCCTTCCTCTGATAGACCATAAATGATTAGATCTCAGTGTCTTAAAGATAAAAGGCACTTAATAAATGTCCTTTTAATTGAATTGAAGAGTTGTTAATGTTATTTGGAACATTTCTTTGAAGTTCTGGACCACGTGTCTTTCAATTATCCAAGGAATGGAATTCATTTGGGTGTATAAGTATGACCCTATCCCTGCTAATTCCTCCTGTCCATCTAATCTTTCATTTGGAGCAACTCTAATAGATTCTGATTTTAGTTTCTATTAACAAAAAATCAAATTCCGTTTAAGTGTTCTCACATTAACCTTACTTTATGAAGAGTCAAGTGGTTCAGCCAGGAGTGAAGTTTTGTTAAAACTTTAAGTGACCTGAATGGTAGTGTCATTTTAACACTTCCCCACCTCCCTCTACTCTGATTCCATAAAATATATCATTAGCTTTCAATAATAGGTGATGTTCTTTCCTGTGCTTGCCTCTGACACTGAAGGGAAAGAAATATGACTTGTCTGACACAGTGAATGAGTATAATGTCTGTCTTTTGGATAATGACTAAATCCATTGTTTACATGGCCCATTAGTGTTTACGGCTCTGCCCATTTCCTTCATGGTCTGCAAAGCATTTTAGTTTAGATCAAGTTATTCTTTCCTAGCAACCAATTTCCCCTGAATGGATCCCTCCTTAACTTGTGTAATCTATAATATGTCCTCTTATGTAGGTAAGCCTCAATGTAGGTCAGGACACGATCTTGTATACTTGACTATATATGAGAAATCCCTGTCTTGTGATTTCAGATGTCAAAATTGATACCAGTTGTATCCTTGTCCTATTCCTTCTAACTTTTATTATGGGAGAAGTATCCCCTCTTTGAGTTCAGGTAGTAGGTTAATGTCACCAAAATAAATCTAGGTAAAAACACAAATTTTATTATATTTAGGCACAGGTTCAGGGGGTAGAAAAATAATCATTATTAATCAGGATTTCATAAGTTTTTATATGATTATTTTGCATATTACAGTTTCATATTTCCTCAGGCTATAATAGTTAGAAAAAAGATTGATAATACAATGTTTCCTTCAATGTCATAAAAGTTGAACAAACTTAGTTAAGCAGAATCCTAATCACATATCCCCCAAATAAATAAACCTAGTTAAAAAGACTTTATGCAAACTAAGTCAGGTTACTGATGGATTATACTACATTTAGAAGGTTCACAATGGGCTGATTAAGGGGGTATATGGCATAAATGTCTCTTGAGTCAGCTTCAGTGGAATCCCTTCAAGTAAAATTACTTGGAAGCTTTGATTTCCTTTTTTGGTTTCTTATCCGAGGAATGTTTGAGGCCTTAAGTAAATTTTCATATCCCATGGAGCAGGTCTCAGCCAGCTCAACAGTCTGCTAGCTAGAGGAAATAGTTTTCTTCCCATAATAAAAAATAATAAAAAAATTAAATTCCCATAGCATTTTATTCAAATTATTCTTTTTAATAATGCTATTCCATTGTCATGAATATCTCTACTGTAGTTGTCTTCCTTCTAGTTACCTGACTGGAATTCAAGCAAACCCTTCTTCCTCTTCCCTTATTAAAGAAGGGTCAATATTCCCTAGAAGGAATTAATAAGCAGGCCATTAGTTAAGAATAGTGAATGTGGCTCATTGCTACCATCACCATGAAGGAAAAGTATTGTACTTTTCATCTTGGGACAATAACCGAAGTCAAGAATGTAGTGGAAAGATCCTCTCTAAATAACTACACAAGAAAGAATTAATTTCTCTGTGAATTAATTTCCTTTTTTGCCAAGGGGGGAATTAATTAACATTTTTAAGTGTTTACTGTATGCAGAGTACTGTGAGGACTTTCTGAGTGTACTGGAAAGCTTTAAGATATAGTCTAGGACCTATTCTCATGGAATTTCTTGTAACTGGCCTACCTATCTCATGGAGTTATTTTGAGGATAAAATATAAAAGAGATGTGAAAATACATTGTAAAATAAAAAAAAAAACGTGTATTTTGGTTATTAAGGTAATATTGATATTCTTCATAAATATCCAAATTTTAAGATAGACAAAACTTGAATCTAGATTTTCTAACTCCAGTTCTTACTGCTATGTCACAATGATTCTTCACTTTGCTCTAGTCTTCATTTTACTGTATTAAATAAATCCCTTTGTCAGCATGGTTTCTGATTATTGAACTTTTTTTATAAGAATGACGTACAAAATATGAAACTTTTGATGGGTAGAGTCACAAGTTTCTTTATGCAAATTTAACCATTTAATTAAAGAATATAATGCTTTTCTTCTAAACAACACAATCATGATTTTCATTGCTTATAGTGATTTTTTTTTTTTTTAAAGCATGGTATATATTCTTTACCATTAGTTACTACTTAATAGAGAAATTCTACCCTCTTGTGGACTTTTAGGATATTGCCGCTGAAGATCACTGAATGTGGGTTGTGTTTTTGCAACTATATGTGTAAAAGGGACTCTGAAGAGCTGGAAGGGACCTTTGAAGAAGATTAGCATAATCTGTGTGCAGAGAGGTTAAATGATTTCCCTTCAGTTATTCATTTACTTCCAGGTTTTTGATACTTGAGAGTACTTGTTTCCTGGAGGCTAGATAATCAAGAAGCAGATTGTACTTTGATTGGCACTTCTATATACTTGATAATTTGGAGTCTTGGAAAAGACCTTGTGCTTGCTTTCAAATTGGATCATAATTGAAGCCCAATTCCCACATCCCAGTTCCCTCAGAGTGAAATCTACCTCTCCAAAATTCTATCTTTCCTGAAAATGACTATGTAACAGGTTAGGAGAAAAGATTATTATTTTTAAATAACATTTTTATTATAATTGAACATACTGTAGTCAAGGTGCTTATAGCTTATTAAAGTCTATGCCAGAAATGCATAGGCTCTGATAAGCTGGTATGATTGAGTACAAGTTCACTCATGGTAAATGTGGCTGATAAGTTTGGAGAATTTCATTACCAGACTCCTGGCAGGCAACCTGATGATGAATTGTATTGGCCACAAAAAATAACCTATAAAAGTGCTGAGTAGTTGTAATCACTGTGAGTAGAGCTAGTACCAAGGCTGATGAAATTGTAGATCTTTTGATTTTATTGCATATTAATATTACACCAAAAATATCCTAATAAACAGATTGAATGCTAAGTAGACAATTTACAAACATGTTTATTACATAGGATTTTTATCTTTTACAATTCTTTATATCTAAGTGACAGTAAATACTATTAGTGGGATGAGAGATTGAGAAGCAATCTTAAAAATCACCTAGTGACTAGTCCTTATTATACTTAGCCTATTTTATAGACAAGGAAGCTGAATCACAGAGAGGTTAAATGATTTGCCTGAGATTACACTGATAATTGTTATCTAGCACTTAGAAATGGCTCTATTATATAGAACTGAAAATAATAATGAAATTAATTAAATTAGGATTCTAGCTGCTTATACTATGTTGCCAACTAAACTGAAGACACTAAGCAATTAAATGTCACATGGACAGAAGAATTGATACTTAATTTTAGCATTTTCAAAGCTGGAGGTTGACGGTCTTTTTATGTGATTTCCCATTTTCCTATTTTATATCTTTCTTTTGAAGGTATCATTATCCTTCCAGTCACCTGGGTTTGCAATCTTAGAAGAGTTCTTGACTCTTCCCATTTCCCTTAATTAGCAAATCTAATCAATTACCAAGTCTAATTGATTTTATTGATTCTACTTCCACCATCTTTTTTTTTCTTTTTTTTCTCTCCATTCATGTGGCTACTATCCTAGGACAGGTTATCACTTCTCACCTTAGCTATTATAATATCCTCTTTTTTGGTCTCCCTGCCTCATTCTATGCTTTCCCACCCACCAATCTCATGACTGGCAAAGTGATATTTTTAAAACATATGTGTGATGTCATTCTTCTGCTTAGTTATCTTCAGTGGCTACATGTTGCCTCAGGGATCAAATACAAATTCATTTTTTGACATTTTAAGACTTTTACAACCTAGATCCAACCTACCTCTCCAGGTTTATTACAAATTAATCCGTTTTGCTCTTCACACACACTATTCTGTTTTCTATCTCTATACCTTTACCCTTTGTAGACAATGAACTATTTCCTCCTCTTGGCCTCTAAGAATTCTTATTTTTGTCCAATCTCAGCTCTTTTTGTACCTATTTATTGACATACTATTCACCCATTATAATTTAAGTTCCTTGTAGGCAGAGATCAGACTTTTCTTTGTAAACCCCTGAATTTAGTAGTTTCTGGCACATAATAGTAACTTTATAAATGCTCGTTGACTAATACCCCTCTGCCCTCTCATTTGTCTTTTATTTACTATGAATATATTTTGTAATTACTTATATGAATACATGTTATTTCCCTTTATAGAATATAAGCTTCTTGAGCCAGTATGTATTCATACTATTTAGTACAATCCCTGACACATAATACTTTAGATGTTTAATAAATACTTGTGCATCAATAGCCCTCTATAAGACTACTGTTCAAATAATCTTTGTTGTTATTGTTGTTCAGTCATTTAATCATGTCCAATGTCAAACTCTTCATGACTGCACTTGGGGTTTTCTTGGCAAAGATACTGGAGTGGTTTGCCATTTCTTTTTCCAATTCATTTTACGGATTGGGAAAATGAGGCAAATAGGGTTATATGACTTGCTGAGGGTCACACAGTTAGTAAGTGTCTGAAACTGGATTTGAACTTGGGTTTTCTTGATTCCACATGGGGTACTTTATCTACTGTGCTATCTAGGTGCCCTCAAACTTTAGGGATCTCCAATATCATCAAATTGAGTTCCACAGATCCCCTTTGTTCATATAGCACTAATGGGATCTCAGAAACCAATAAAGTCCAAACATTTCAATTTGTATTTGAAGAAAACCAGCGTTGTAGAGGTTAAGTGATTTGCCTAAAGTCATCCAGGTGATATATGATAGAGCCAGAGCTCAATAGTTCCTACTATGCCATGTTGCATTTTTCCCTTTGCTTTCCTCTCAGAATTTCATTTTCTCTTATGCCAAAGAAACATTGGCTTTTCCATTTACCTTTAACTTAGTCATCCCTTCTTAAAACATAGGACTAGGTAGCTAGGCAATATTGTCATACTTTGATACCTTCTTGTCCTTTCCTATATTGCCAAACCCAAGTAGGAGATACAGATAGACCAATCAATAGACATACATCTATTAATCATATCACTAAGAATTTTAACTTTGTCTAACTGAACAAGTCTGACTCCAGGCAAAAGGATAAAGAAGCTGATTTGTTGATCTTCTGCTCTTGACATATCAAAGGCATCCAACATTGGGCAGCCACCTTGCCCAAGACACTAGACTGTGGCTCTACAGGAGCCAGTCTTTCTGGGAAATATAATATATCCCAGAACTTTCCAGGCCCACTGCTACCATCCAAAGTTACCTATCCTGTGCACCTTTCCCTTAGGGCCCTGTTCCCTCTTAGGTAACAATTAATCCTATTAACTGGCTTGCTAATGTTTAATGGATGGGAATGACAAAATATATTACTTTCTTTCAAGTAACACACCTTTATATTAAAAAGATCCTTCTGAAGACAGGATTAACTCTGTGATAGATAATCTAGGTTCTTTTGTAGGTGAACAAGCAAGAAATTTTGAGGCAACTGGGGCCTAGTGGTTCTTTTCTACTCATTCCACTGCCAGAGCAATTGAGACAGTTAACACTTGGGTACTCACACAGCTATAATCTTGAAGGCAGGCTAAAAGGGGGTCTAGGTATAACATGGACCACCAAATCAAATAAAACCATATATCGAGGGTTTAAATAGGGGATTTAAGGTGAGGATTGCAAAATTAGAATTAGTAACAGGAAAAAGGAAAATATAAATAGGTAGGGAGAATTGGTGGGAAACTGTAGAAGGTGGAGAATGGAAAGGTCAGGAGGAGGAGGAGAACAACTTTTTGGGAGAAAGAGGTGGCATAGTATTGTTGGAAAGTGTACTGATTTGGAATCTGAGGATCAGGTTTTGAGTCCTGGTTCTTCAATTTATTACCTTTGTCATCTTGGATAAGCTACTTAAACTCTATGGGTTTCAGTTCCCTTCCTAGAAAATAAATGGTTTGGACTAGATAACTACCAAGAACACTTCTAACTCCAAATTTATAACCTTATGAAAGGTAAGGAAGTATAGTATTATAGTATTTTTTTCCCTCTCTTCTTCATACTTCAGAATTAATTTGTCTGGGGTTTTTTCATTAAATTAGTGTCTGCAAATCACACTTTGAAATGATTTTATTTAATAATCAAAACAAGTCTTCTAGCTGGAAGACATGAAGAAGTGAATCTGCATTGGTAGGTTTTTATGAGAAAAGGAAAAGCCCCAGGTAAATAGTGCTGTCTGCAATTCAATGCTATTATAGCCAGTAAATTGGGGAGAAGCCTGAGCTCCTGGGACTCCAGCCCAAAGTGGGATTGGCACTGGGAACTGGGACTGTGCTCCATGGGAAGAGATCTAAATTGTGAACCTAATTCCCTTTCCTTTCCCCAGAGACCTGAGACCGAGGTGGTGAAAGCGGTAGAAATAAAGGAGGGGAGGAAAAGGATTATGGCTTATGCCTACCACTTGCTGGAGAAATAAGTTTGTATGTTTGTGAATATACTTTTTAAAAAGTAAATATTCACTTATAAAGTCCAAAGTAAAAAGTATTGAATAAATAGATTTAAACGCCCTTATTAATAGTTTACTATGCAGTGCAAGTTGTTAAGTACTGGGAACGCAAAAAGAAGAGAGCACAACTTATTGCTGGCTGCAAACCACCTGAAGACGCTTATCTCCTTTTGACCTGAGGATTGAGAGCAACCCCTAAAGTGAGTGGCTGCTGGAGAGAGTCGGGAAGGAGATTTAGAATAGGCAATGAAAACAAATTCTGTATTGTATATAGCTTTGTACAGTTGCCTGCATTACGGATAGATTTTTTTGGGGGGGCATGTTTATTTCATAACTAGGGGATTGCTAAAATTATTTCTTAGGGTCTTTTCTAAATCAAATTTTTCTCAGAAGTGACGAAGATAATTGTGAGGAAAGGTACGGGACGTGTTTGTATGTGTGTGGAGAAATACTGGGGAGAGGAGAATGTCAAGGAAACGTGAATGCACAACTGTTGGAGTGGGGTGATGGTGGAGAAGGGCCATCTCGCTCCCCCTCTCTTCTCCTCTCTCCCCCACCCGCTGTCATTTCTCCCTTAAGTCATAAGCTGCTGAAGTCTACGGTCGCCCTATCCCTCGGCTCTTCTGGAGTCCGGGCAGAGCACTCTGGACGTGGTTTAGTTTAGATCCAGTAGTTTGACCCCCAGGGGCTGTTCTGCTCCGCTTCGCTCCCGGCAGTCCCCTCCTGCTGGGAAACCACCTTTCACAGGCTGCTTTGTGCTTTATCGGTGAGTGTGGGACCACGAGGGTCTGTTTCTTCCTCTGTACCTCAGCTACCTCTGCAGAAACACATACACACATACACACAGACACACAGACATACACACACACACACACACACACACACACACACAGACACACACCCTGAAGGGAGAGGCAAGCAGCAGTGAGCTTTGTCCATCGTCCCCACCTTCTCCCCCAGCTAGGAAGAGGGAGGGGCTGGAACTGAAGGAAGGAAAGGTGAATTAAGAGCTAGGAGGAATGACGGCTGTAGGAGAAACTGAAGATTAATTCCAGAGAAAATGGGCAGAACAGAGGGACTTTCCCAAGCTGCTCCCACCCCCCCACTCTCCACCTGCCTTTTCTGCATATGGTTGTAACCTGATGAGCTGGTTTCCCCAAACTGGGATCAGGCCACCCTGGATCCAGTGGGGGTGTGCAATGGGGGAACGTAGGAGAGCAGGCCAAATGGGAGTGTCCAGATTGAGGCACATTCAGATTACTACCTAAATGTCCCAGTCCCAACAGACTCCAGATGAAAAGGAGACATTCCAGTTTCTCTTAGGACAAAAGCAAGAGTCTCCCAAAAGACTATGCAGGAAAAATCATGGAAAAGAAAGAATGGATTTTCTAGCTTCTGTGCACTTGATAGGCTTGGAAGAACAAACACAGCTGGCTCTGTGTCCACTGGGGTCCAATTACTTTTACTCCCTTTGCTCTTGGGGTGGGGATGGGAGAAGAAGGAATGAGAATTAGTGTGCAATAAATGGGGAGGGAAAGGAAATCTTGAGAGATCATTTTCATTCAGCCAGACTTTAATCATTGCCCCCAAAGCTATCTACTTACCTTTTCTTTTTTGAAAACCTTCAAGAAACAGTCCTTTACAAGCTCCAGATTCTGAAAATCCTTTATTCTTTGGAGATCCAAAAATCTAATCCAAACCCTAAGCCCATTTCTTTGTATCCTGTCCTAAGAGGGAACAGAAAGAAACACTACTTGCCAGAGTAGTGCTGCCTGCCCCTTATCATATGCACATATACTCATACATATGTACATTGAGTATGAAACATTGAAAAAAAAAAGTAATACTTTAAAGTTTGTCCAGAAACAATTTTGAGAGAGCTTGTAGGGGACAGCTTTTTAGAGAAAGGAATTTATTGAATGGATAACAAATTTTAGTTTGAGTTCTGCTATGGACACTTACTAACTGCTACTTTGGGAAAATAGTTTCATGCCTCAGTTTCTTTACATGTAAAATGGGGATAATAACTATTCCTGAGATGTTGTGAAGATCAAATGAAAGAACCTTTTAAGGGCTTTAAAAACCTTAAAGTTTTAATTGTTAGCTATTATTATAAAGATGATAATAAAGCATCTTGTTTATTGGAATCTTATTTCCATGCAACTATTATGCTGTAGAATCCTGATTAAGCAAAATTTTTGGTGTCTAGGGGACAATTGCACTTTGCTTATCTGCCATGTATATGGCAGACACATGAATTTTGATTTTCTACCATTAGGTGGAGATGAATCAGTTCATATCAGGAGACCCTGCTTTGAAGCAGAAATCAATCAGTGATGAGTCAAACGCAGAAAGCAAAAGAAGAGTACAGGAGGAACATAGAATCAAAGCTGAGAAGAAACAGAACAAAGAATGAAGAATGTAAGAGCAGCTACTTCCATTCAAATCTAGCCTTAACCAGCTGAGCAGAGAAAGAAAGGCTTTCTATTACATTTGCTGCTGGAAGCTAGTCAGATTGGAGAAAAGTCTGCTGTTCAAAAGAATTAATTGCAGAAAAGAAGAATTCTTTGCTATTTGAAGAGCTACCAGGAAAAAGGAAACACTAGGTTGCCTTGCTCTTTACTACAACTTAAAGCTTGAAAGATAGAACCCCTAGAATGTTTGCATTGAGCAGTGACTGGTAAAACAAAGACCTGAAGAGCTCTGTAGATTCCAGACTTAAGGGAAATGTTTTACTGAGAGACCTCACAGCTCCCAGCTGCTGTCATAGAGCCTAGCCAAGGAAGCCAACCCAAACTGCTCTTCAGACACATAGCTTAGGGTCTTTTCTGAGTACAGCTTCACTTGTTGAGAATAGAAGCTAGCAAAGAAGTGACTATGCTCAGTAGGAGAGCAGAGAGGCTCAGAAAAGGAGTATACTCTTTCAGCAAGTAATGTGTGATATAGTTTATTCCCTAAAGAGATCAAGGGCATCGAAGTCAGTAGTTTAGAATTTAGAGTTGTTGCACAAGATGGCTTTCCCTATTTATGTACATCTCTGTTAGGTTTCTGTGTTTATATCCATCCTCTTCCATGGATACTATATAGGTGTACAGTTGTGTTATGATTATTCTTCCTTTTGCCTACTTTTTTAGTAAATCATTCCTGATTGAGTTAATGATTATCTTGGTCAATTGGTTTAAATGGGAACCACACTGATGGGGGCTCAGAAACTACAATTATGAATATTAGACATATAGCATTTCTATTTCAGGATTATAATAGGACCATGAAAATGAGCTTTATCAAATCTCTCTGAGAAAACCTACCAGCCAGTAATATGAGTGTGATTTGGGGAGAATAAGAGAGAAACACCTAGGAAGAAGTACCTGGCTATCCTCATGACATATTAATATTCACTTGCTATTTCTTCTTCATTGTATTTTAAGACTGTTTCGAAACTTGTCAGAGCTGACTTTATTCATTGTGTAGCTGATTGAATCAGAAAACCACAAATTAACACTATCTCTGTTGTACTAACTCTTTGTATTATGTTTAATACAATATCTCTTAACTCTATTGTCTGCTTATTTGATTAAATCAACTGGATTGAGTGTGGAAGGGAACCAACTCATCTCCACTATAAAGTGAAGATATTATAAGAAAGAGTTGCTATTCACATGTAAGGTCATATTGTTTTGTTTTGTTTTGTTTTTTGTTTGTTTGTTTGTTTTTTTGGAGTCATTGCACTAGAAGTCAGAAAGTTCGATTTTTCCTTCTGATTCTTTGGATTCTTTCTAATATTGTACAACCGTATAGTAACAATAGTACATAGTCATGTAGGTCTGATTCTCAACCATAAAATAAGCATAATAAGTAAGGTTTCCCAGAAGTTATCAGTGAAGTTTTAAACTTCATTAGCTTTATCAAGTATAAGCTAATACAGTTTTATAATTTATTAAAACTAAAAACCGCAATACAATTTTTGGAACACCTTAAGGTTTAAAACTGCACTAAGAATTTTAGGAAATCTTGTGTTCTCCCTGTTTTATAGTTGAGATTCAGAGAAATCACATTAATTATCTCATGTATTTTTTGCATTTGTGTTGTCTATCTCAAAGGTGTATTATGAGAAACAAATCTACAGGTATGATTTATGAGAAATAAATGAGAAAAGGATTGTGATGTATACATTTTCCCATATTTAACTGATAAACAAATATATATTGTACTCTTGTGTTCAATAGTAATAAGAAATATATCGTCTTTTTTTATACTTTAGTCCTCCAAGTCTCAGCTAACAGTCTACCTTCCATAAGAATCCCACTCTTTCTTAGTTCCTTTACTTTTGAGATTTCTCAATTTATTATACATAAAATATATATGCAAACATACATACATGCATATTTATGTGCTTATATATAGAGAGAGATATAGATATAGATACAGTTTATACATAGTTGTCTGCATGTTGTTTCCAATAATTTGAGAGCTCTTTGAAAGTTTTGCTTTTCTTTGTGCCTTGCCAATAAATGCTAGTTAATTTGATTTGGTTTGGATTAGCATTCATGTCTTCTATCATTTGCAATCCAAGTAAAGTTAGATATATCATTTATATGAATATCACTTTTCACATGTGTAAAATAATGGGGCTGTATTAGATATTCTTGAATTCCCTTTCAACTCTGACATTCTATGATTCTATAAAAAAAACTGTTGGAAAATGTTACAAGGACACAAAGACATAAGACATGATTTCTGCCTTCAAAGTGCTAATGTAGTAGTTAGGAGATTTGCCCTCTTGAAACAGAAAATAGAAACATACAATTTAATACCATCTTATAAATGTTATAGGACTCAGGAGATGGAGTGCAGACTGAAGTAGTTACAGAAGGCTTCTTTCATTATTAGGGATTTAAGTTGGACCTTGGAGGCAGGGTTTATATTTGCATAACTGGAGAGTATTGGTGAGGGAATTCCAGACTGGATAACAAAGAAAAATACTTCCCTGATCCCTATATGTTACTCGAGGGCCCCTAAACGCCTTCATTTCCCTCAGGTCAATCTAGGTTGACCTTAAGACTTTGATCCCTGATTCCTCAACCAGAAAATGGTTGCAGGGTTTTAAAAGCAGCAACATGGATTCTGCAATAGAATTAGATTAGAGGTCCAGAAGCAATAGCAAAACTGTGGTTGTTTCACTGCTGGAATGATTTCCTGTGTGGTATAATAAAACACTTCAATCATTTATTAACTACTGTTGTGGCAGGTCTGTTTTACCCACTAGTTTATGATTATCCCATGATAAAAATAAAAACATTTATAATTTGTTAAGTAATTTCAAGTGTCACATTCTCCTTTATGAATGTAAAAATGAGCACTAATTGTATTTAGATAATATAGAATCTTGATAGTTTGTGATTTATCAAATGGAATCCTATCCCAGCAATTATGTATGTATTTGTTGAGTTAACAAATAATCTACTCCACAATCCAAAATACTTTAAGATACTCCTTTTTCCTAAGAGTAAAACTAAATATTAATTATAGAAATGGAAAGGATAACATTATCTTTTTTCCTATTAGTTCTCAGTACCCTTATTTATGTTTCTTTCATTTGCCTTCTTTCCCCCTGAAACTTAGACATCTGTAACTTTCAAGCATGGTAATCTCGAGTACAGAAAAAAAGTGATAAGGGATCTTTATAGAGCCATGCTTACAGTTAGTAAGGCGAAGAATTCCAGCATCGATGACTATAATTGCAAAGTGTATGCCCCTTGTATGAGGAGATACTAGGATAGAAATGTTCATATAAGATAAGATAAACTTCACTAAGCCTTTTGGGACAGCCTGTATTTGTGCTCAGATCCATATATAAAAGGTACAAGACAATAGTATATTCCAAATCAGAGATTATACATAAGTAATGGCTTATAGATGCCAAAGAAATGTACCATCACTTAAAAAAATTATTTGGTTAAATAATCAAAGTGAGAAATATCCAGTGGTCAGCTTGCATTTTATTAATAGTCATATAATGTTAAGAAAAAAACAAGGAAGTCTGTGAACTTGTTGGGTGGTTTCCATGTGTCAGACTTGAGAGGTCAGGGCTGTATGTCATACAAGATGAATTGGCAGCAAGTAAGTGGTGAACTGTCTCACTCAAAGGAATATTCATATTAGCAAGATAATAGTAGAAATTCTTTAGAATACATATTATATAAGTGTATATAAAATCTATATACTATATATATACACATACACACACATATATGTATATATACACACACACACACACACAATCTGTTTGTTATAGATAAAGCAGTCATTCAGTGCTTTTTATTGTTCACTCATTAATCAATCATGTAATAAATACTCTTTGTGACACCATTTAGGGTTTTCTTGGCAGAAATTCTGGATTGGTTTGCCATTTTCTTCTCCAGATAAAATGAGTCAAATAGGGATAAGTAACCTGTCCAGGGTCACACAGCTAGTAAATATCTAAATGTGAAAAGTGCCAGATTTGAATTTAGGAAGATGAATCTTTCTGAGTCTAGGCCAAGCACTCTAGCTACCATGCTACCTAACTGCCCCACCAAGTACTTACTTTTTTTTTTCATTTTTGAGTAGTGCCCAAAGCAGCATTAGACTCTTGACCCCATACTTCCTTAGGCCTAAGACTTATATAAGATTATAGTGAACATGATATGTCAGAATCTCTATTAGTTTATGTAAGGCTTCATTAAGAAGTGTCCCTTCAGTTTTGTTTGTTTTTTAAAAAAACTTATAGCACTTTATCTCCACTTACCCCTCCATCCCATAAATTCTAAGTATTTTAGTTTTGAATGCTCCTGGAATATTACTGGATTTTGGTGGGGTCTGAAAAACTCATTCAAAGACATAATTTCACTTTTTTGTCCTAATATTTCCTTTATGTAATGGATTCTTTCTGACTGACTCTCTTAACGCTAACCAAACCCATCAGTCTTTCATTATTAAATAGAAATGACTTATCTGTGGTCAGGCCAAACCAAGCTTTGAATATGCAATCTTAGCCAGATGAATTGCAGTCTGGGACTTTCATTTTCTATGAGCTTCTTTCCAAGGCCATTTTGTGCTCTTTTTTCATTAATAGCACCACATTATTATATATATAGATTTTCCTTCTATTTTAATGAGACCATCACTGGGGTCTGGCTATGGCTCCTTTTTCCATTTAGACCCTATACTATAATTACTTGGCATTTACCTGCTCACTTACTTCTCAACTATTGGGAAGGACCTTGTCATACTTGTTGAATACCTAGTCTTCTAAAAGTTGCATGTAAATCATGGTGGGATGCTGACCCCTAGACCACCAAAAACTATAAACATATTTACCACCATCATTAGCATCATTATCAAGATCTGTTTCCATTATTGGCATCATTCAGTTACGTGAAGGTTGATGCACTTACCCATGTTTCTACCATCTGTACCATTATTGTTCTTATTCAAATAGTTTACTGGGCACATTAACACGAACATCTGAAATGTTATTCTGGCTACGTCCAACAGCACTCTTCTAGACTCACAGTGATCTTTTCCATTTATGAGTCCTGTCAACTCAAAAAAACTTTGAAACCTGGTATGATCCTTGACCAGAGGTCTCTAACTCCATCTGGCCATTGACAGGTGAACTATATCAGATCTCTGCTTACCAGTAACAGTTAAGTTTTGCCTTGATACTTTCAGTGGCCTCTGTGAAGTGGGCAACTGAATTTGCTAAGATCTATCCCTAAAGGTGCTCCATGAATTCTTAATCTTCAGACTCTCTCTACCATCTTCTATAGATTTTAGCTCTTATTTAACTTTCTTAACTGGTCATCTGATCATATAATCTGACCAATCACAAAATCACAACTTCCAAGGTCAAATGGCTAACATCACACTACTACAATGTGAATGATGAAATAGTGATGATATTGCACGTAGCTTATAAGTCATTAGCCTTATGGACAGTGAAATGGGTCATACTAGTCATTTCTGCAACTTTCTAAGAAGTCTTTTATAATAACTTAGCCTATACTGATTTCTACCTCTCCACAATGGATTATTTGCTTGGATAGTGTTATGTAAGACTTATAGAGAGACATCATTATCATCCTTCACATGGACTTATGGACATATTCTAGCTAATTTTCCCAAATGACACTTCTAAAAATGCTGAAGTTATAGGACAGTGGTTCACAGAATGAATCTCCTGAGATGACTCCTATATGTCAGTTGTTATCCCAAGAAAAACTGCTTTAATGAACTTTTTAGTGTTAACTCGTATCACCACTGTTCCTTTCCCTCTTCCCAGCTTTACATTCCTGTAATACTGTGGTCATTCAAACTCTAGTCATTCCCTATTACTTATGGAAGAAAATATAAACTCCTATATTTGGTTTTAAAGTCTTTCCTTATCCTATCTTTCTTAATAATATTATTACCTTTCATCTACTTTATGTGTAAGTAAAGGTTGATGAAGTCAAACTGACCTTGCCTTTCCTTATGTGTAGGAAACTATACCTATGTTTCTGCCTTTGTATCACCTTGCTTCTATACTTGAAATGCATACCTTCCTCAAATTACCTTTTATCATACACTTTTCTTCAAAATTCAGTTTATTTTCTACCTTTTAAATGAAGCCTTAATTAACTCTTCCACTTCCAACTATAAATGGCTTGCTTTTATCCTTTATCACTTGTGTTTCTTTAAATACTTATGTAATACTAGCTTCAATAGCCTCTTTTGATATTGAAAATATCAATACTATTACTGCATCTTTAAGAGTGAATTAAATCCTGAGAAATAGAGACAGACTGGAGTACAGAAAGAAAAAAGAGAACTTTCCTGAGAGAATGAATTTAACTTATCTTGTTAAACACACACACACACACACACACACACACACAAATTTAACTAAGTTTTTGCTGAATATTCTTGGGAGACTTTGGTTACTATCTTTAAAGAGTTGAGTGATGGGGAAATTATGTTTCCAGACTTCAAGCCAGTAGTATCAATGATATTTGAAAGTGTCTCTTCCTGTGATCTTTCACAACCAATACCTTGTAAGTAATTATTTTTTGTCTTTGTTTTATTATTTCTTCCACTGCTAATAAATTTTGTAACCAAGCTTTAATATTTATTCAAGCCTAGGTGATTAGGGAATTTTATATATGGAGAGAAATGAGTCAAAAGCTTATGGGAAAAGAAGTTTCTCCAGAATATTTGATGCATAATATTTTATAAAGCAAGGCAGGTTCTCAGGGGTAATTGATTAAGAGAAGCTGCAGTTTTATTAATTAATGAAATATCAAAACATATTCCTTAATTGCCTTAGAACCCTGGGTGAATAATGAAGTAATAAGCAAGAAATAGAGAAGGGTAAAGTTTGGTGTGATTATTTATCAATGTAGTTAGTGCCATGCACAGCCACTCCTACTCCATACTGGATCATGAATTTTAAATCTGGTTACATCTATTTTTGTACATGCTATATTGTGTCAAAAATAAAATTTTTGAGGGCAGGGATTATTTTGTTTTTGTCTTTGTATCCCCACAGCCTATTACATTATCTAGCACATTTTTTTTAATTTTTTTAACTGTTGTTTAGTTCTTTTCATTCATGTCCACCTTCTTGTTGATCCTATTTTGAGATTTTCTTGGATAAAAATACTGGAGTGATTTGCCAGATCATTTTACAGAAAAGGAAACTAAGGCAAACATGGTTAAGTGACTTGCCCAGGGTCACAAAGTTAGTGACTGTATAAAGCCATATTTGAGTTCAGGATGAGAAGTCTTCCTGACTCCAGGTCTACTTTCTATTTACTGTGCCATTTAGCTGAAGTGATCCATTACTAAATACAAAGAAAATGCTCAAAAGTTTATAAGGGACAGTTTTAGCAGGATAGCTACCATCTATTTTATCCTTAACTAAAAATAACTGATGCTATTATGTTAATAAAATGAACAAGCAATGAGTAGATATTTTATATTGCTGTAAGTATATGAATTATGTATACACAGTAGGTTTCCCAGATGTCCTTGATGCTTAGAGGCAGTAACTTATTTGGGGGTTTAACTACTCATAGAAATTCTTTGGGTCAATTGAATATATATATTTATATGTATATGTATACATATATATATTTATATACACACACACACATATATATATTATCTTTAGAGAGTGGGAGTTAACTGTATTAGGTAGGATTTTTTTAATCTGACAGGGAACCCTTATCCTAATATCTCACATTGTAAGTTATATGGTCAGGACAACAGTTGGTTCATGTACTATCAATTCTCTCCCTGCCTATTCCTGAATAATCTAGGATTACTCTGATCCATATGTTCTCATTAGAATGTAACTTCACAGAGATTAGTAAGGTTTTCTTTTTTGTATTTTTTCAAATAACAGCCATTCATGGATATCCAAGTGAATTTTTTTCTTCTTTTCATGTGCAGGATAATACCAGCTGTGCCTAGAGAAACAATAAGTTGTCTCCCATGTTGAGCAAAAAACTGAAATGATTTGCCTCATAATTTGTTCTCTAACTGTTCCTATTTCTGTTTATGTTATAGTTCATCACTACAGTCACACTCCCAGTTGCACAAGATTTTTGTTCCTGCCTTAAGGCCTTCAGAATTATTTTTCCTCCATTCAGAAACACATTCCCTTTTGACCATCCATATCCTTCCTTTCTTTTTCACATTGCTCAGAAATTACCTTCTCTATGAAATATAAATTTATAATTTTTTTCCTCTGGTTACAGTTTTATATATCTTCATATTTATACATATGTATGTGCATATGTCAGAAACAACACATGAATACATTAGTGTGAGGAAGTCCTTCCATATATATCTTTATAGGAATTACCCATGACATATATTTAAATTTATTTTTATATATCTCAAAAAGGTATCTCCCAAACATATATTAAGAATTGATCAAGATTCTGTCTTTGAATTTCCAGCACTACCAAATAATAGGTGCTTGAAAATGCTTTCTTATTTACTGACAGATATGAATACTGACATAACTTTATCAATAAACTGGCTAAATATAATGTCAAGCAAGGCATAAAACAGAAGACAGCTTACTAGGTTGAAAGAACATAACTTGTGGAAAGTCCACAAAGAGAAGCATTTCATATTATTAACAAAATTTTCTAAATCTTTCTATTGTCCTATTACATAATATAAATTATACTGAAATGTGTAATATTTTTAAAATAGCTTTCTTGATTATAGTCATCTGAAAGTGATAGGTCTAAACATCTACTTTTGGAAAAACAAAAGTGGGTAAAAACATTTATTACCTTGATCAAAAGTCTTTAAACTATTTTGATCACATACTCCATCAATGAAAACTTTGAGCATGTACTCCCATAATATGTATATTTGCTTATTTATATATTATGTAATTACTACTGAGCTACTGAGATTACTACTAATCTGTCCATTATAAAAACACATAAAATAGACATTTAAAAGAATAAGATAAATATGAAATAGAAATTGATCTTAAAGCCAAATAGGGAGTCGCTGGAATTTGTTTATTTAATAATATTTTATTTTTTCATTTACATGTAAAGATAATTTTCAACATTCATTTTTGTAAGATTTTGAGTTCTAAATTTTTTGTCCCTCCTTCCTTTACCTCCCCTCTCCCCAAGACAGCAATATAAAATAGGTTATCCATGTGCAATCATTTTCAACATATTTCCATATTAGTCATGTTGTAAAATAAAAATCGGAACAAGGGAAAAACTATGAAAAAGAAAAAAAAACACAGAAAAAAGATGAAAATTGTATGCTATGATCCACATTCAGTGTCCATAGTTCTCTCTCTGGATGTGTATGGTGTTTTCCATCTTAAGTCCATAGGAATTGTTTCAGTTCACCATATTGATGAGAAGAGCTAAGTCTGTCATAGAAATTCTTTGGGCCAATTGAATATATAGATCTTTATATGCTGTTACTATCTACAGTGTTCTCCTGATTCTGCTCACTTCACTCAGCATCAGTTCATCTAAGTCTTTTCAGGCTTTTCTGAAATCAACCTGCTAATCATTTCTTATTGAACAATTGAACAATAATATTCCATTACTTTTACATACCATACATTTTTCAGCCATTCTCCAATTGATGGGCAGCCACTCAATTTTCAATTCCAAGCCATCATAAAAAGAGCTGCTATAAACATTTTTGCACATATGGGTCCTTTACCCTCTTTTATAATTTTTTTGGCATACAAATCTCTTTGGAATTTATTGAAGAGGGGAGTGACTTTGTGCTTCAGAAAAAAATATTTTAATAGCTATGTGGAGGGCAGATTGAAAAGGGAGAGACTTGAGGTAGTGTAGTATTCATTCAGGTGGTTATTGCAATAATCTGGGGAAGAAATGACAATGACCTGAATTAGAGTAATGGTCATATGAGTAGTAAGAAGTAGAGAGATATGAGAGATGTCATGAGGTAAAAAAATGGAAAAAGATTTGGCAACTCATTGTCTTTGCAGGATAGAGGAAAGAAAAAGTCAAAGAAGATAATCAAGTTGTTGGGGATGCTGTCACCAAAAGAGGAGTCAGTTTTTTTGAGGAAAGATAAATTGGGCCACCTCACAGAAATCAACATATTATCAGGACTTGCTTATCTTTATGTGAACTTCCCAAAATGAAGAACTGACCTGAGTATTAGAGGATAATTATGTGTTTAGAGGTCAGGATGGGGATTTTCCCAATGACACCTGCACAATTGGTTAGATTGTAATTGAATCATTGATGGGATTGTGCTGAGCTCAAAATCAGAGAATTGTAAACTAGCTCAGTAAAGTAAGGGGTAAAATGTTGAGATGAGTAATGAGAGGAGGTGCGGTTGAATTGGAGATAATACCCACAATTAGCTCTGAAAAGGAGGGTGAGATGTTACTCATCTTTCTACTGGTTGATCACATACCCTTTGGGGTTATGGTCTATCATGATGTGTCCCAGTCTCAACTTTGGGGACTGCTGGCCTAGATAATGATTCATGTGTTAGGTAAACTCATTGTGATAATTTCCATTTTATAGGAATATTGATTTATAATTGGAAAAGGCTTTAGGGTTCAATGAAGAAGTGGGAGACAAAGAGGTTGAATGACTTGTTCATAGTCATACAAATATAAAATAGCAAAGCTAGGATTTGAATTAAGGTTCTTTAACTCTTTTGTATTCTTTCCACTCAGTCCATCTGGGACAGGCATTATCCCTGAATTAGAGACCCAGAACTAAATAGGAGAAAAAAATTGGGAAGGGTTTCATTTGGAAAACTGTGCTGCATTTTTAATGATCACACACTAATTGCTACTAGAAAAGTCCATCTTTTCAACACCTATATTCTGAGTAATTCTATGTGAATACAATTCCTAAAATATCATGATTTCAGAAAAATAACAATTACAACAACAAACTAGACATTAATCAGATGCAAGGTTGATATAAGCAGGCTATAACATAGAATCACTTATCATCAGGGAGTATTTCCCAGCAATCTATTACTGTCTGTTTCTTGACTAAAAACATACAGGTTATGGATTATTAATTCTGACTTAGCAATCAAGTTTCCTTATGTCTTTTTCCAAATATGTTGTAGCTTTAATGGCCAAATTTGTCAATTTCCAAGTAAATAATTTGTGGCAGTCAATTTATACATGCATGCTTCATTTATATTTGAATATGTGTTCTGGCCTTCATGTATCCCATCAATAGAAGTACAAAGCTTGCTAATGCAGTGACCTTTTATCTGAACTTCTCATATCTGGAGTTTCCTTCTCCAAGTTATAATGCATATTGCTGCAAGACTGTTAAAGAACCACTTAAAGAATGCCACATTTCTGCTTATGAGCTTATGAAAAGCCCCCCATTACTCATGGAATCAAGTTCAGACTCTTCATTCAAAAGACTGTCATTGATGTTATTTCTATAGTTGGAATTCATCAGAATCACAAAATCAAAACCATAGAATTTTAGAGTTGAAGGAACTTCAGCAATCACATAGTTTGACCCATACTTGAGGAAACAATCCCTACCAGAATAGATTCAAAATTATAATCAAATGGGTCCTTCCCGATTTTTTATATTTATGTAAATTTGACACTTTTCAGATCCCAATGTTGAATTCTACCTTCATTAATAAGTCTAACCTACACTGTTGCACCTTAAGCCTTTTTCAATTGTACCTTTTCATTGTTAAAAAAACAAAAACAAAAACAAAAACAAAAAACCAAACCCAAAAACCAGACCTGGATTTATTTAAATACTCCATTGATTCCACATAACTTCTCATAGTAACTACTGGGAACAAGTTTGTGGCATAAATTTAACATTACTCCCCCTGCCCTTTAATACACTTCACTTACATAGTTAATAACTAATAGTACCAGTTCGCTTTATAAAGCACTAGGTTATTGTATTCATTCATTTCTGTATGTTTTATTCCATATCTCATCTACCAGTTAACCTTTCTATTTCTTAACTAGCACCAAGTTGTTTTGTAGAATAGTTTGAGACCTGGTACTACTAGGTTACTTTCCTTCCTGCATATCTTTGCTATTTCCCTTGAGAAATAGAGATAGAACCTTTTGTTCATCCAGATAAATTTCATTTTTTCTAGTTCCATAAACTAATCCTTAAAATAGCATGGAATAAATTAATTGATTTTTGTAGTATTGTTTTTGTTATAGTAGCTCGGTCTACCCTGAATCATTAATATTCCTCCAATTATTTAGTTGTTTTTATTTGTGCATCAGCTTATCTCAAAGAATTATTTTTTTGCTTAAGATGATTGATTTACTGCTCTTTATCATTTGTTTCTCTTTTTAATTATGTCTTAATTCTTCCTCAGGTCTTGACAGATCAGTCATTTTACAACTGTTATTTGCCTGGTATTTACATTATAAAGATTGTATTTATTAAATAAATTCAATACTTTCCCTTTATTCAAGTCTGAAGGCTCAATCTCCAAATGTAAGGACTTAATACCCTACATATTAATTGTTTCAAAATAGATTATGGTTTTTTCTCTCTACTCTCAAACCCCACTCCTAATCTGAAACTTCAGTTCTTACTTGCATGGATTATTTAACTAGTAAATATTTTAAAGCATTTTGTAAGCAGAGATTTTGACTCCTCTATTCTTCCCAAATCCATTAAATAGTCAATAAATTTCAATCTGATCAACTCATTTCCAATCTTTCCCATTGCCATTTCTAGTCAGAAGTAACACAGAAAAAGTCTGGATTTATCTAAACATTTTTTGAGGCTACAAAGTTTTATCAAACAATGATGAGGAATAAGATTTCTGCATAAGTATAGCTTAAAAGGACCTTTCCTTGATATATTTCAAACACATGGCCTTCTCACTCAATTCCCTTGTGTCTGAAACTAGCTTCCCTAGAGGATACATTTTTGAGTTATTAAACATTATTTTCCTGATAGACAAGAATCCCTCTAATCTATTAAGTAAATGTTCTATTTTCTTCTCCCTCACTGGGTCCTTGTGCCAGTCAACACAGCACTGATTTTTTTTTTATTCTATTTGATTACAAGGTGTTCCTTTATTGTCTCATGAAATGTTTATCAAAACTAAGACCATTATTAAAATTCCACTGAAGGATGTCCTACTTTGGATATATAGAGGAAAGATCCATATAGCCTTATATCCCTTTCCTTATCATGTATTATTCTTACTAATTTTCTGTTAACCAGTGCCCTAAATTCCTTCTTCTTGACAGGTTCTGCTTTCATTTTTTGGTCTAACTCATAAAAAACACCTCTCTTCATTGCTTAGGGCATATTGAATTTTGTGTGAGAAAGTCAATCTTGTGCAGAATCTCAGTGATAGGGATTCACTCTTGAATTAGTAGTATGACAGTTTCAGGTAGAGGTCAAGATGATTCCTATTGACATCCTAATAATGCATCTCAAGGCTGAAAAATGTGATATTGGAGAGGAAAATGACTGGCAAACTAATTTACCTTGTTGTCTGATAGTTAAGGGGAAATCATTTCATTAAATGCTAAAGGAATCATGTTTATTTATACTGCAGTGGAATTTTAAGAATATGAATCAGCCCTCTTGTTTGTATTGAACTCAAAAGATGAGAGTAATCTAGGAATTATTTTAGTACCCAAAGGGTTTTCAAAAATAATTGACTAAGAAAAATGATAGTTTTGTATACTCTGGCATGATTTAAATACAATTCCAACTAGAAGTAGTATGGTGAACTGGTTTCTGAAAGCTTCTTCCTATTTTTCATTTTTCTTTATGAAAAATGACTGCCTATTACATTTCAGATTTAAAAAAAATAATTTTGGTTATACTTTTGCTTTTTGGTTTACTGGGTTTGAGCAGTAAATATTTACTAAGAAAATATCAGATTACCTAGAATTTAAATGTTTTTGAATACCTAAGATCACTAGGATAACCTGTAGTGTATTATTCATTTGTTAAGAATACTCATCCAGAAATAGCTAATTTTTCTCCTTAAGGCTCCTGAGTTTAACAGAAAAACTTACTCAATTTTAATATTTGGCCAAAATAGTGAAATGTTTTATGCTTTTTAATGGAGAATTTGGGGTTGTGTCCTTCCAGAATTTTTTCCCCCTGAGGCAATTGGGGTTAAGTGACTTGCCCAGGGTCACACATTTAGGAAGTGTTAAATGTCTGAGATTAGATTTGAACTCAGATCCTCCTGAATTCAGGACTGGTGCTCTATCCACTGTGCCACCTAGTTGCCCCAGATTTTTTTTTAATTATAGTTTTTTATTTCCAAAATATATACATGGATAATTTTCGACATTTATCCCTACAAAACCGTGTTCTATTTTTTCCCCCTCTCTCCTCCACCCAAGTTAGCAAGTGATTCAATATATGTCAAACATGTGCAATTCCTCTATACATATTTTCACAAATTCCATGCTGTACAATAAAAATCAGATCCAAAAGGAAAAAAAAACTGAGAAAAAATGCAAGCAAACAATAACAAAAAGAGTGAAAATACTATGTTGTGTCCATACTGAGTTCTCAGTGTCCTCTCTCTGAGTGCAGATGGCTTTCCTTTCAAAATTATCAACTCCAATTGGTTCAGAACGAAAGATTATAAATAAAACTACCTATATCCTAAAATTGTTTTATGATTTAGATGACTATCAATGGATCTTTCTATCTTACATAATCTGTAAAACAAAAATAATAATATTAGCCAACTATTCTTTGGTTGTTATTGAAACATATGACCTATTTATTTTAGATTAGATTGGTTTAGGTCAGAAACAATGTTAGATATATTGTAGGTATTCAATAAATATTTATTGGATTTACAAAAATGTTAATATTTATGGATATTTAAATAAGTCACCTTAGTAATCCTTACCTAATATCCTTAATGAAAGATATTTTCATTAAATTGAACAAGATGATTATTGGGGTTTTCCAGTGGATTGATCAGATTGTTATGGCAATATATTGACTCCAGACATGAAGATTCAGAAAAAAATTTGGAAAAGATGAAGAAAAAAAGTTTTGGTGGGGAAGCTTTTTAGTTTTATTCTCAAAACTGCAAAAAAGAGGGCATTTTAAATTTAAAAATTTCCCATTTTCCCCCTGGCTTTCAAATCTTTAAATATAACAACACAATTGTTTTAAAAGTAAACTAATTTTCATTCATTATGCATTTTTTATATTACTAAAATATAAAAAAGCTCTAAAAGGTGACCAAAAATATGGTATATATTTAGTTAAATTCCTAATTTTTTTCCTAAACTTTTTCATTTTCAGTTCTTAGTCATAAATGTAAAGCAGAAAGGAAGCTAATCCTTAGTCACAAATTTCCATTTTATGAATGTTTCTTCACATGAAACAGAAAGCTTGGTCCCTTAAAAGAACTGTTGAATACTTTCCCATATATTAGAGCAGAACACAGGCTCTATTCGCTATATAAACTCTACTAGGATAATTAGTAAGTTAAGTCTCCAGAATGTGACTGGTGACTTTTTGCCCAAAGCCTTCTAAGAAAAACCCTGAGGAGCTGGGTTATTTAAAACTGTTGTTCATAAGCCCTCTTCTGATGTGTTTCTCCCAATATCATTCTTTGTTTAATCTCTCTTTAATACTATTTAATACTCCTTAACATCAATTAGCTTTTACAAAAGGATATTTACTGAACAGGTATAACAATAAGTTAAGTATAACAATGTCCAATACCTAGAGTACATTCTCCTTTACCACCTTGCTCCTTAGAGAGAGTGGCTTTAAAATTAATGCAATTACAAAATATATCTTCTCTAAGTACAGTTCCAGATGTGACATAGCTAATACATGGGTCACTCTTGTTTATAGAATATAGACTGCCACTTATAGGCCTTCAAATACAGGCCTGATTTTTTTCTTAGGTTTCACTCAAGAATGTCATTTCTCAAGTCCCTCACGAGCTTGCATATTGAAGCTACCTGCATGTTCTTGTTAAGGACTCCAGGTGTTGCACCTCTGGTGAATTCAGCATTTAGAAGATCACAAATTCATAACCTGGCCCAATTTGTCTCAGATACACTTAATCATTTAAGATCAAGAGATTAGATTTAGATTAGATTGGTTTATAATGACCATTAAGTTTTGCAGACTACTTTGTGTTATCTCATTTAATGCTTATAATAACCCAGTGAGATTGGTGCTATTATTATTTCCATTTTGCCTATAAAGAAATTGAAGCTGAAAGACATCCTGTAATTTGCCTATGTCCACACAAGTAGTAAGTGAAAAAGAAGTTGAATATAGATCTTACTAAATCCAAGATTATTGCTCTACACACTATTTTACCCTACAAAGTTGGAAACAACAGTGGTGCAAGTGATGCAAACAATGGTTTGGTTCCCCAAACCCAGAGGTCTCTAGCATTTTTACCTTACTGGTCTTGCCCAAGGAAAGATCTGTTTCAGTCATTTGTACACACACTCAATTTTGGATCACCCTAAGTTAAAAAGTGTTTATTATTATGCAAGAGACAGAAAGAAAACAGTCACAGAATGATATCCATGCTTTGATACAGGGAGGGCAAGGGCCCCTTTACCACACATTTCTGTAATAAGGTCATCATGCTTCCACATGGTCTTGCTAGAATCAGAGAACATCATTCTGGCTCCAAGGGATGGATTCTCACTTACTAGTCCCCATCACCAGCCTCCCAGTACAAATGTAAGCTGAGGCCCCAAGTCCCCAAAGAGCATCTTTACAATGCTCCCTTTCCCTCCCTTTGAGGCACAACAAATAAACCTAAATCATCCAGATAAAGGAATAATCTCTTGTATCTGTCCATAAATCCAATGAAATAAATGAAAAAAAATATTAAATGCTTATTATGTTTCACACACTATGCTAAGATTAGGGATTTGAATATAAAAAACAAACTAGAACCTGCCCTCAGGAAGCTTTCTTTGTAATGGGAAAAGACAACATATTATGGAGGGTAGACATAGAGAAGAAGCATTTTGGGGTTAGTGAGATCTCAAGGATTATTGAGTATAATCACAAAAGAAGCATAGAAAAGTGTTGATTTTATTATTGTTCCCATTGGAAGAGATGGAGGGGAGGAGGGGATTACACAAACCCAAATGGGAAAAAATAAATGAAATACATCATCACGGGTCTGAAGGAGCCTAGGTATCAAGAACTTTAAGCAATCAGGAGCTCAGGGGCCTAAGGAGGGATGCTAGAGCACTTAGTTGGGAGGGCAAATGGTGAAGCACAATAAATATTACAGATAGCATAGCCTTTTGACTCAAGGGTTAAAGAGGCCAGGTAGAGGTGGAAGCTGCTTCCCAACCAGTGTCTTATAGCAGCACTAGAATAATCGATATTTGACTAAAATATTCTTTTTCCACTTTTTTCAGAGACTTTGTGGTAAATTACAAAATACCTTTCCTTTTAATGAAGCTGGTAAAAGTCTCTACCATTGTCAGCAGGCTGAATAAATTGCTAAGCTAAAGCAGAAATTAAATTTAACATCACCTTGGTCCCTAAATGTCTTTATGACAGAATGTTCCTTGGAAAGCACCTTATTGCCACACCTCTCTTGCCAAGACTGTAGCATCTTTATTCTTGCCAATTTTTTATTGCTTATGCCATTTCTTAGCTATCATCCCCACATAAAATACAGCAGGGCTCTCGATTTTAAAAGGATTCATCGGTTCTGTACACTTTTTTTCACTTCCATTTCTTCCCATTCTTCTGAAATTTATTCCAGCTTGTCTAGGAAATTCCCCCCACACACACACACCAATATCCTTCATTCTTTTTCATGGGGGGATGAAGGGGAAAGGGAATAAGAATTTTTAAGTGCCTACTGTATGTGCCAAGAACTGTGTTGAAACAGTTTATGAATATTTAGGTGATCTTCATAATAATCCTGTAAAACAAGTGAAACTGAGGGAAAAGGGAGGTTAAATCACTTGCCCAAAGTCACACAATAAATATTTGAAGCTGGATTTGAATTCAGATCTTCCTAACTCCAGAAATGGTATTCTATCAACTACATCTAGATGCCTCACAGGTGAAAGTCATGGAAAGTTAACTCAGGGCTATTTAATACTGTCATTAATTATATAGATGAAGGCATGGATTATACACTTAATCAAATTTGCAGATGACATAAAGCTGGGAGAGTGCTAACTTGTTGAATGTCCAAGTTAGGATCTTGACTGGCTAAAAATTGGGTTGAATTTTATAGACATAAATGTAAAATTTTATACTTGGGCTATAAAAAAAATTAACTGCCTAAGTACAAGTTTGGGGAACTATGGATAGTCACTTCTAATTTTTTATGTGATAGGGTACTAGCTGCTAAGGGAGTTAATGCAGTACTAAAGTTTCATTAAGAAATATTGTGTTTGGGATACATGAAATGATAGTATTTTTGCTTTCTTCCTGGTCAGTCCATATCTATAGTATATTGAATTTGATCTAAGTGCCACATTTTATTTTATTTCATTACTTTTAAGATTCTACTTTATTTCTAGTTCCACATCCCCTTCCATCTCCAGAGGGCGAGAAAAACAGAACCCATTACAAGTATCTATTGGCTCAGTGGATCATTGGATTATTAGGCATATAGTCAGGAAAACCTGAGTTCAAATCTAGCCTTAGATTCTTTACTAGATGAATGATCACAGACAAATCAATTAGCCTTGTTTGTCCCAATTTCTTCATCTGTGAAAGGTGCTAGAGAAGGAAATGTCCACTCCAGTGTTTTTGCCAAGAAACCCCAAATGGTGTCATGAAGAGATAGATATGACTCAACAACAGTCATACAAAGAGTTTCCAACATTAGGCATGCATCACTACCATTAAGGATAGGAAGGGAAAAGAAAGAAAGAGGGAAAGGGGGGGAAAGAGAGAAAGAGAGGGGGGAAGAGAGAGAAGAGAGAGGGAGGAGTAAGGGAAGAAGGGAGGGAAAAGAGAGGAATGAAAGGAGGGAGGGAGGGATGGAGGGAGAGGGAGAAGAAAGAGATAGAATAGGAAAAAAAGAGAGACAGAAAGAAAGACACAGAGAGACAAACAGAGACAGATAGAGACAGAGACAGGCAGACCACAGAGACACTTCAATCTAAGAATCCACCATTTCTCTGGCTGAAGGTAGATAGCATATTTCCTCAAGAGACCACTGGAATTATGGTTGATCAGATTTACCAAGTCTTTCAAAGTTAATTATCGTTACAATAGTATATAAATATTTTGTAATATTTATAGAACATAAATTATATATATATATACATATATATGTATATATATATATATATATATATATATATATATATAACTTGTTCTCCTGGTTCTGTTCACTTCACGTAATATCTGTGCATACAAGTCTTCTCAGGTTTTTCTGAAACTATCACATTCATCATTTCTTATAGCACAATAGTATTCTATCACATTTATATACCATAACTTGTTCAGCCATTTCTTAACTGATGGGCATCCTCATAGTTTTCCATTTTTTGCCACCCCAAAAAAGCAGCTGTATATATTTATATTGGGTCCTTTTCTGCTTTCTTTGATTTCTTTGGGTTAAAAACCTCACATGAGTATCCCTGAGTTAAAGAGTATATGGGTGTCAAATTTTAGAAGGACCTGGAGACCCTGGAGAGCATCTAGGGAAAAATGATTAGGACACTGAAAATTTTTAAAAAAATCATCCCAGAGAGGAGACATTTTATAGATAGGCTTAGGAGTGGGAGAGTGTATAGATATATTATAATTGTCTTCAAGTACCTGGAGGGCTCTTATGTGAACATAGCTAGGTGGCTTAGTAGATAAGATAGAGAGACAAAGTCAGGAAGATCTGGATTCAAATTTAGTATCAGATACTTGCTAGCTGTGTAAAGTTGGGCAAATCCCTTAATTTCTGATTCAGTTTCCTCAACTATAAAATAGGAATAATAATAACACCTAACTCCCAGGGAAGGTAGTTTATGTAAAATACTTTGTAAATTTTTAAAATGCCATATAATGCTAGCTATCATGGAAAAGATGCTCTAGATCATTATTGATTAGAAAAGTGCAAATTAAAACAACTCTGAGGGACTATTTTACATTTATCAGATTAGCTAATGTGACAATAAAAAGAAAAATTATAAATGTTAAAGAAAATGTAGGAAAACTGGGACACTAATGCCCCGTTGGTAGAATTGTGAACTGCTCCAATCATTCTGGAGAGCAATCTGTAACTATCCCAAAGGGCAACCAAACTTAGCATACCCTTTGATTTAGCAATAACACTTATATGCCAAAAAGATTTTTTAAAAAGGAAAAGAACCTACATGTACAAGGAATTTGAAATTGAAGGAATGCCCATCATTTAGGGAATTGTGATATATGAATGTTATACTACATTGTTATAAGAAATAGCATATGAGCAGATTTCAAAAACACCTGAAAAGATTTATGTGAACATATGTAAAGTGAAGTGAGGAGAACCAGAAGAACAGAGAAGTACACAGTAATAGTAACATTGTACTATGCCCAACTATTAATGACTTAGCTATTCTCAATAGTCCAAGACAATTTAAAAGGATTCATGGGGAAGAATGCTGTCCACATCCTGTGAAAATACTCAATGAATATCAAAGCATACCATTTTCACTTTTGTGTGTGTATGTGCTTTCTTTTGGTTTGTTTCTTCTTTTACAACATGACTAATATGTAAATATATTTACATGATTATGCATATGAACTATTTTGCCATCTTATGAAAAAGAGGAAGAAAATTTGGAATTCAAATTTTTTAAAATAAATGTTTAAATGTATCCTCACAAATAACTGGAAAAAATAAAATAATATTAAAATAAATACACATTAACTTTCACTATCATTGTTTTTAATTATATGGAAAGCATTTATATTCATTTGTTCTACATTGTTTCTTAGGGTAACACAAGAAACAATGGATAGAAATTACAACTAAACGAATTTAGGCTTGTTTTGAGGAAAAACTTCTTAACCATGGTAGGCTCTATTGAAGTGTGAAATGAAGGGACTTCCATCAAATTTACCTGCAGGAAGTATGGGCACTTCTTGAGAACATCATAGAAAGGACTCTTGGTCAAAATTAGATTAAATAGGCTCTAAAGTATAAGTTCTATTCTGTTTCTGTTTCTATATCTATATCTATCTAGAATAGAACTATTCTAATTCTATTTCCAATTACAACCTCACATTTATATAGTATGTTAAGATTTACCTAGTGATTTTCTTTGCAACTATGAATAGGAAGGGGTTAGTGTAAATTGTCATTTTTTTTAGAAGAGGAAGGTTTCTGGGCGATTAAGCAACTTGTTCACAGACACACAATTTGTATCTCAAGAATTCTCTGTTATTAAAGTAAAAATACACAGTTAATTGGATGCCAGAATATTGGAAACCATTTTTGAGCGCTAATAAAATAAGGCATAACTGATATTTGCATGGCACCTAACTAAGTGTTTGCAACACAACAATTCTTGACTTACCATAACTCTGTGATATAGGTGTCACAAATTATTATCCCCATTCAAGAGATGAAGACATATGCACAGATTCCAGCTATTAGTTTGGAAAAGATTATACAACTATTAAGTATTAGATCCAGGATCATAAATCATAAATTGAATTATCTTGTCCAATCCTCATTTTACAAATAAGTAACCAGGGAAATTTAATGACTTGCACAAAGTCACACAAATAGTAGATGTCAACAGCAGGTTTTAAACCCTAGTTTCCTCACTCCAGAATTAGTACTCTTTCAAACCACTCTAAAAAGAAAACTGGATATATCAGAGGACTGGGATTCAAATACAAACACAAACATTTGGATTTAAATAACAATTTGCAGCAGTGATGAAATCTGTGACATTGACTGACTTAAATCTCTCTGAGCCTTAACTCTCTCTTCTCTAAAATCATGAGTTTTGAGTAATAATAACAGCTAACATTTTTATAGCTTTTATATGTGCCAGGAAATTTACAATTATTATCTCATTTGATCCTCTCAACTGTGAAAGGTAGTTAGTATTCTTCTCTTCATTTTATAAATGAGGAAATGGAGGCAAGCAGATGCTGTGACTTGCCTAGGATCATATAGCTAGCCTCTGAGGCTGGCTTTGAACCCCAAATTTCTTTCCATATTTAAATCCACTTAGCATACAGATTTAATTATAAAACGAATATTCCTTTCTATATAGGTAGTATTCCCTCTTAATTGTTTCTAATCTCAGCTTTCTACTATTTTAAACTCTGTTTATAGCTTTAGCAAAAAAAAAGATTGCTTTTCTCATTAAACTCACTTAAATTTAAGTAGGTCTCAGATCCTCTTCATTTGGTCTGTTTTCTGCTTCCCTCTTCTGTCTTCCAGGCATGGTAATCAGTTCTTTGATTTCTCCTTATTTTAGCCACCAGTGAGACAGCTACCTTGCTTCTTCAGCTTTTGTTTTTCAGCCAGGTGGGTTTCATATGACTCCCTAGGGTTAACATGTGTGGTCTACATATCCTGGCACATATATAAAATGTCACCAGGTCAAAATACTCAAATCCATTCCTGGAATGACTTTCTTGTACTTTTACCCCGGGAATGAAGTTACCCTACATTCTCCCCTCCCCCTCCTTTCCCATGTGCTTGTTTAACTTATTTAGTATTGGGAGAACTTAGTTACTGATTTCTAGCCTGCTTTACTGTTTGTTCAGCGAAGTGCTCAACTTTCATTTGCTAACAGAAAACAGAAATTTAAGATCATTGAAGCATTTATTAAGATAAAATTTGCCTTATGCCCCTTGCATTATATGTGTGTATATTTATATCTATTGATCTATATACATATATATGTACATATATATATATATGTATATATATATATAGAGAGAGAGAGAGAGAGAGAGAGAGAGAGAGAGAGAGAGAGAGAGAGAGAGAATAAAGAGAAGAGAGGAGACAGAGGGAAAAAAAGGGTGGGGGAAGAGAGAAAAAGATTGATTTTCCTAATTTAGGGAAGGTTGATTTTTGTGGAGGAGGGTGTGCTTGTTATGACATTGTGACCTTGTAAGATAATAGTTTTAAAGTGTGGAAGTTTTTAAAGCATGGAAGCAGCTGTGTGCTTCTAAATGTATTAACAATAAGCTTTCAAAATATGCTCTGAACACACTTTTAAGTTTAATTTACATTATTAACATTTTCTCCTTGCCTTCTTAAGTCTAAATAAACAACAAAAAATAAATTAAGCCTTAGATTTCTGAAGTGTAAATGCTCACACCAAAAAGTTTAATAAAGACTTTAAAACTAGTTTGAGCTGGTTCCAGCACATCCCTATTTAGCATCATTTAATATAACTTCTTCACTTTTATACCTGAGGAAACTAAGGTTTAGAGAGTTCAAGTGAGTTGCCCAATATCATACAGCTAGTAAGTGGAAGGATCAGGATTTGATCTTCTGTATTTTTTCACCCTAACCAGTAATCTTTCCACTTAAGTTCTTATTCAATTACTTCACAGTCATGGACAAGAATTTTGGAAAACAAAGCACTCAGTAATTTCAGTGTGTTCATTTTTGTTTTATATTTTTGTTTGTGCCTATCTCAATTCCTTTGTGCCATAGTGGATGGTCTGTTTGCTTTGATTGAAAAAATAAATCCAGCCCCCTCTAGAAAGCAACTTGATGATGTCTCTTCAAAATCAAGATACATTTCACACACACACACACACACACACACACACACACACATACACAATCTGTTGCATAGCTTGTAACTGAAACCATTCCAGTTTGTCTTCTCACCTCGGTATTCTTCATGATCAAAGCTTCTTCTTTACTTTCTGTACTTCATAATCTTGTTTGACCTTCTAGTTAAATTCGACTGTTATCCTGTCTTCTACTCTTGGATCCCTTGCCATTTTGGTGTATTATTGCTTGTATCTAATACTAACTCCAGATTATTTCTACCATCTTCCTTCTATGTTCCTACTCAATTTCTACTGAATAGGGATGAAGAAAGTTCCCCTAAGAGTCTAACTTAGGTTCACTACCAATTTATATCATCTAATTTCAGGGAGACCTTATTTCAGCATTTTACTCTTCCTTAGTGGAAGATTCTAGTGATGGGACAGATTGGAGACAAAAGAAAAAAGGGGTGGCAGAGAATGCAGTGGATGGAAGGATCTGATGTACTGTGGTCCCTGGGGATCATGAAGAGTTAGATATAATGACAACAATAACAATAACAACAAATTGATTATCCTATTCTCCACAAAACTTCTCTCTGCACACTTCTTATATCATTTCTCCCCAACTCTTTCAGGATAATTCTTTATATCATAGTAAGAAAATAGAGGCCATTCCTATGAGCTTCATCTCCCTCTTTACTCTAGATCTCAGTACTCCTTGTGATACCATCCCCCATTTTCTCTTTTATTTTAGTCTTTATTGAAGTGAATGTAACTGAGTCTATCTTCTCTTATTTTCTCTAATATAATTTCCCCATAATCCCCTCTCTCTTTAATTTTCAATCTTTTCTTATATATTGGCTCATTCCTTGCTATCTTTAAATCACCAAAAATTTCCACCATTCTTAAAAATAATTCATATATTTTACCATCTTCTTAAGCTATTGTTCTATATCTCACCTCCCTTTCACAGTCAAACTCTTGAAAATTGTCCTTATTTCTTGCCTCCACTCTCCCTCCCTCACTACATAACCCCTTGCAATCTGAATTCTCACCTCACTTAAACTGTTGTCTCTATATTTACTAGTGATCTCTTAATTGTCAAATCCAAAAGCCGTTTCTCAAATCTTATCCTTTTTGAGTCCTGTAGCTTGACACTGGACCCCTATCTACTGGTGGTCCCCCCAAATTATTTTGTATTTTGAATATACTTAAGTGTATGTTATGCTGCCTATGTATATGTGCATGATGGTTCCTGTTACTAGATTGTAAATTCCTTGATAATTTCATTTTGGTCTTTACATGGCTAAAACCTAGCATAGTATATATAGAGTAAGAGTTAAGTAAATTCATGTTCTGACCATCCTGTTCTTCTAGATTACTCTCATTTTCACAACACCATGCTCTTTGGTTCTCTTTCTACCTGTCTGATAGCACCTTCTCATTGTGCTTTACTGGATTATCGTATTTCTTATACACTCTACCTGTAGATGCACACCAAAGCCCAGTCATGGAACCCCATTTCTTCTACTTTCAGTTCAGTTATCAAGCCTTCCCTTCTACTGGTCTAGATCCCATCCAGAGGGCACAGCAAAAATGGGTTCTTCTTTTGTTTTCTACTTTTCTTTGTTTGGATAGATGCTGATCTCTTTCCTCTTTCCAAGTCAGTTCTTGGACATATTACTTACTTTTCAAATGTGGATGAATAGTCTGTGCATAATTCACAAAGGAACAAATGACTGTTCCAACCATTTGAATAACTAGAGAATCACCACCTAAAATGTAGGACTGCTAGCCTTTACCATCTGCCTGACCAGTTCATCTTTTCAGTTAGAATGTCATACCCTTAAGGCCATCCTTGGACCTTTCTATATATCCTACAGCAACAGGAGTCTATGCTATAATTTGTGGACTATAAGCAAGAAAATAACACATCCATTGGCTATACTATATTTGGTGATAAACTTGTTTGGGAATGAATGTATTGTAGCAACTGTTTTAAGGACTGAGTGGGATCAGAGAGCATCTGCCTCTGGATGTTGAGGGAAAATGCCTGTACCTACTTTATTGCTGTAAAAGCTAATTGATGTTAATTGATTACATGCCAATGGAGTTTTAATCAGTGGTGATTAATATTAAGAACTCAAGGGGGTGTCAAGGCTGAACATATTTGCACTCCCTCAAGATTACCTCTAGATCTTGAGGGGGAGATGCAGTCAACCCCTTCTGATGACAAGAATTGGAATTAGAATGAGGACCTCCAGAATTTATAAAGACTGCAATAGTATAGAATTAAAAGACAAGAGGGGCCAGAATAGAACATTGTTACAGTTAGTGTACATTACCTGGATGAAGAACCAGTAAAGGAGACAATAAATAATTGCACTTATAGAAACCTAGGAGGAGGAAGAAGTGTGAAATGCTGCAGAAAAGTCAAGGAAAAGAGTTGAGAGCAAGTCATCACCTTTGGCAACTAAAAGAACATTGATAACTTTGGTGAGGACCATTTCACTTGAATGATGAGGATGGAATCCAAATTGCAGAAGATTTAGGAGAGACTGAGAAAAAAGTTAGAGGTACTAAAATATGCTAATAAATACAATCAATGTCCCAGAACAATGTACGTGATAATACCAAGGACGTAATTTTCAGCAAGTCTGAAGTATAAGACAGGAAGATAAATTGTGAAAATCATGCTTGTTTATATAACATGTCACCTTAGTCAGTCCATAGTTTCTGAACAACCTGTTTGGTTGATGTCAGCAGTAGCAGCCAGATAGAATTTCTATACAAAATGCTCTGGTACCTAGAGATGTAGTTTTTTAAAAATAATTTAATCTATCAATCTGAAGAGTGTTATTGCCATTCCTGAATCCCTCCTATAAACAATAGGAACTTTATTGATTTGAGAACTGAAATGGGAACAAATGAGGACCAAAAGTCAATTTGTTAAAGTAAGCAACAGAACGCTTTATCTAATTATTGCAATTCAGAGTTATTCTTTTTTAAAATTTTCACTGGTCATTAAAATTTCAGAGACAAGTTTACTTGGTTTATACACAGGCAGCCTAATTTCCAAGTTGATTGATGAGAGACAATGTATTAAATCTTATCATTATACAGTATGATTCATCAGTTATGTCTCAGTTAGTGAATAGCTTATTTTGTTTTGAAATGAGAATTTAGTTATTGGAATCAATTGCATAGAAAAAAATCTTCAGGAATACTAGTTTCACCACCCCAGAAATTCTACCATTAGCTGTGTTCATATTTGTTAATGGAAGTTTGGATGGGAATTTATTAAGTAAAAATTCCTACTAATCAACTGATGATATGTATAATTGTGCTCATTTAGTGACTGGAGGCCCTATTTACAAACAGAAATCTTGTTTTTCAGTCACTTTTCAGTCAGGTCTGACTCTTTGTGAGCCCAATTGCAGTTTTCTAAGCAAAAGATACAGTGGTGGTTTGCCATTTCCTTCTCCAGCTTATTTTACAGATGAGGAAACTGAGGCAAACAAGGTTAAATGACTTGCCAGGGTCACACAACTAGAAAGTGTCTGAGGCCAGAGTAGAACTCATGAAGTTGAATTTTCCTGATTATAAATTTGGCACTCTACCCTACCGGCTCGTTTTTTATTGTATAGCTTCCCCAAATTCTTGGGCATTTCTGAACATAGAAATAAGTAATTATGCTATTAGTTGAGTTTATTCGGTACTGGAAGGTATTCCATCTGAATTCTTATTCTTATATAACTTTGGAAATGCATGTGTTTTGGATAGTAGCTTAGATCTTTTATTCAGCAACATCTCATTAAAATGTTTTTCAAAAGGTGGTAGTTAGGTATTATTAAAGCTGGCAATTGGCCTCTAAGTTCAGGTTCTTATGTGTAACTGTGGAGCTTTCAAAAACAAACAAATCCAGAAACATAAAAAAAATTTAATGAGTAGGAAGTTCACTACAAGTGGCCAAATGAAAGTGTTTAGTCACCTTCAACATGCCCTTTGCTTTTGTTTCATGTAGGTGTGCCAGTCTACTGTAGTCATTTTGGCTCTCACAAAAGAAGTGGACTGACCAGTAACACTAAAGCAATAGGCCTTGAAGAGCTTACATTTTATATTTTTGGGGAGGAGAACAGAAAAGTCTTCATCTCATGATGAGCTTAAGAAAAAAGATAAAGATTCTGAAAAGGAAGATTGAAGAGAAAGTTCATTCCAGGCAGAGTGGCTAAGAAGCACAAGAACAAAGAATTGAAGAATTCTGAAGAATACAGGTCAGCTGAAAAATAGATTAGATACAGATTGTGCAAAACCTTAAATGTCAGGCTGATAACTCCCCATTTTTTTCCTAGATATAACAAAAAACCGCTGAAAGTATTTGAAAAGGATCTCTGAGCCTTTTAGAGATGTATACTATTATGGACAATAAAAAAATTCATAAGTACCTTGAAAATTGTAGAAACTCAATCATTTGAATGAATAAAATGGATGAATTAATATTATGTCTCCCCATGAATTGAAGAATATTTGCTCAAATTACATGAAAACATAATTGTCTAGTTTAAGCTCATTTTTTTTATCCAGGCAGATAGATTACACTTATTATTTTGACTATAATAATAACAAAAATAGCAAAACATTTTACATGCCAGTTTAAAGTTTGCAAAGCATTATACATGCATTAATCCATGTAAACCTCATGAAAACCCTGCAAAATTAATATTACAGGCACTATTATCCCCATTTTACAGATGGGGAACTTGAGATTAAAAGAAGTTAAATTACTTGGCCTAAAATCATAACTAATATTGATGAGAAGCAAGATTTAAATGAAAGCTTATTTTGTGGCTCAAAGTTCAGTACTTTATTATACCCAGCTGCCTCTCAGGTAATAATAGCTAAGTTTGGGAAACCATTTTGCCTCTTAAATGCATAGATTCAGTCTAAATCAATAACCCCACAGACACCTATAATTGTTTTCAATAATGAAAAGAGCTGATGTTAGTTGTGGAAGTTTACTGCTGGGCTTTTTTTTAAAATCAGATTTTTATGTGTTCTGCGTCACCTATCCCTAGCATTTCCTATTCATCTTTTTGAGAATAGAACCTACAGTTTCTCTAGAGCTGAAGTTACTACAAGAGAGTAATCAGGTATTTTACTGGCAATGAAACTAAAAGAATAGAGGATCACTAACTTCACTGTTTCATATCTCAGATTCATTTGAAAATTCAGTATAACCATTGACAAAATGCTATCACAAGGAGACCTTCAAATGCCACCAGTATTTCTTTACTAAACATTTAAAAAATAAATCATATAGAGGATGTAGAACAAAAAAGTACATTATTCCCAATGCCTCCAAACAGATGTAAAAAACAAACCAGCCTGAATTCAATTTGTGAAATTGAAGGAGTAAAGAATCAATGGATCATTTTTCTAGCCCAAATCAGAATAGAGAGGTAAAGGTCTACAGATACTGAAGAAGAGAGCTGGTCAGGAGTACAACAAGCGAAGCATTCCAAATAAGGGAAAATATATGCACCAGAGGAAAAAATTTCTCAGATCCAGCAAAGAGGGACCTAAGATTGTGTATGAATAAGTGGGAATAAGCAGCTGGGACTCAGTGCCAAGTTGTAGGTCTTAGATACAGTGTGGATTGAGGAGGAGACCCTGTAACTTGGGAAGGGCATTTCATAACAAACAGATATAGGGTCCTAAACTGATTCCCGAAGTCAAGAAGTAAATGTTAAGAATGAACAACAAAAATCCCACAACTTGTTGACAGAAATGCTCAAGAGAATGATGCCCAAACATCTATAAGCAAAGTAAGAAAGGAAAACACAATATGGGTACAAATTCATCTAGAGTTTCTTGAAGAGATAAAGAGTCACAAATAAAAGTTTAAAATTTTTTTTAAAAAAATGAAATAATACTAGAGGAAAATAGAAAAAAAAGAGTTGTACAAGAAAGAATTGGAAAGAAAATTAACAGTTTGTCAAAAGACACAAAATCTTGCCAAAGTAAGAAAGAGACTGAAAATTAAAATGGATTAAATAGAAGATAATGGAGTCATGAGACAATATGAAATATTAATGCAAAGTCAAAGAACTGAAAAAGTAGAAGAAAACATGACATTTCATAGTAAAACAATTGATCTGGAAAACAGATCAAGGATAAAGATATAATTTTAAAATATCATTGGCATATATAGATACATCTGTGCTTAATTGTAGCCTTATTGGTTGGGGGGGGAGAAGAAGGGTTAAAAAAAAGAATAAAGTAAAAAAGTGCCCAGTAGAGTACCAAAAAACCTACAAGGAAGCAAAGATGGACAGCTCTGAACACAATGCATGGTATTTATTACAAAGTCTTTCTTGAAGTAGAAATTTATTGCTTTATATTTTGAATCCTCTTACGTTCTGCTGTGTATATGGCAATTTTTTTTATTTTCCTATTTTGTATTTAAGTTTAAAATAAATAAATAAAATCATTGGAGCAGCTAAAGCCATAACCCCCAAATAGTCTCAATATAGTATCTCTAGAATTCTTAAAAGAAAAAATTAGCCAGATCTCTCAGAATTGGAGGGCATTCTCAGAATGAACATTCACAGAAACAATATAACCCAGATCTTAACTTGGATGTCAAAGGAAAAAAATACTATAATCAGCCAGAACTAAAATAATTTAAGTACCAAAAAATTATAGTCAGTATCATAAACATTTTAGTAGCCACCACCATCATTAAATGGAAGCTTGGAATATATTATTTTTAGAAGACAAAGGTCAGAGGCTTACAACTAAGAATAATTTATCCAGTCAATTGAGTATAATCCTATAGGAGGGGAAATGTATCTTTAATGAAAAAGATGATTTCCAAGCATTTCTGATGAAAAAAAAAAAACAGAGCTACATAGAAACCTTAAATATAAACACAGGAGTCAAGAGAGTCATAAAAAAGCAAACATGAATAAAAAAAATCATAAATATTTAAATAAGGGTAAGTTGTTTACATTCTAATATAAGTACATGATAGATGAATGTTTGAACCATCATTATGGATCATAATATAGGTCTAAATCTACTGAAGGTCTTGCAATGATTCTGTTATGTTTTGATCAACTTAAAAGAATAGAAAGCAAGGGAAAGAGTAATATACTGAGGAGAAGGGGGAGAAGAAGTTGAGGAAAAATTATTATAATTGGAACGTACAAGCAGAAACCTATACAAACAAGAAAGATGAAGTAAGATAAGGTAAGGACATGAACTAGTCCGTTGGAAGAAAGAACACACAAAGTCAGATACATTTCCTTAAATGGAGAAACTCTAGGGAAATGAAAGAAAGAAGAGAGAATAAAAGGAAACTAAATTAAGGGAGGAATTAACCTGAATGTACAAAAGATATTTATAGCTCTCATTGTGGTAGCATGGAATTAGAAACTGATGGGATATTTATCAGTTGGGGAATGACTGAACACATTACGGTATATAAATGTTCTAGAATTCTATTGTATTGTAAGAATAATTAAGGATGGTTTCTGAGAAATCTGAGAAGTATGAACTGATGCAGAATGAAGTGAGCAAAACAAGAAAAATTTATGTAATGACAATAATATGGTAAAGACAAATGCTTGAAAAATTTAGGAAATCTAATCTAAAAAAAGACCAGTCATGATTCCATAGGATTAATAAGGAAACATGCTAACTGTCTCCTGATAGAGGTGAAAGTCTCAGTGTAAAATAAGTCTTTTCCCCCCATTAGGCATGGCCAAATTTTGCAATTGAGGTTTAGTTTTTTTTTTCTTTCTCACTTGAGAAGAGAGAAATAAGGGAGGGAGGCAAATTTTTGATGATTGAAAAAATTATTTTAAAAATTAAAGAAAAATAAATCATATTGGAAGTTTTAATGTCCTAAATTGGAGTATTATAAAACTAGAGACAGCAGAAATTTCAGAACCAGCCAGTTAAATCTCTCCATTTTATAGCAGAGATAATTTAGGACTATGAGTATGTTAAGTGACTTATCCCTAATCACACAGATAATTAAATATTATAGACAAAATCTGACCCCATATTCTTGACTCCAAGTCTGATGCTTTTTCTACTATACCATGCTTCTTTCTGGTGTGGTTCCTTAAGTTAATATAGTCTAACCTACTTATTAAGATTAAATAGTTTTAAATGGTAAGCAATATAAATAGTTGGTTAAAGGATGAAGCCTTTCCAACATAATACTAAATTACATCATGGACTAGTTGAAGAACTAATCCTGATACTTAGGATTTAGGAATTTATGGGGTTTTGCATATTCATTTTATGTGTGCTGAATGATCCTGAAATAGAAACATTTTTGTATACAAATTTTGATTTGAGTTTAAATGCAAGGTATTAATTGAATAGAAAACCTGTGTTTTAAAAATGTGGCATATGACAAGTATGGCAGATTTTAGTGTTGGGAAATTATTTCTACCTTTGAATTATATGATGAAGTCAGGTGTGATTTAAATCATGAAAGAATTGTATGATTTATAGGACATTGATATCTTTATTTTTATACATTAGACAAAACTTCAAAACTATTTCCCAAAATGATTTCTAAAAGCTCTTGCTTGTAGATTTTCAGCAAAGCATTAGATGGCAGTGTTCACATGAGTTTAGCATGATATTCACTGCAGTAATTTTTATTGTATAAGCCTATAAATTTCTTCATTGTAGATTTTATACAGCTCTGACTAGAATATTCCCATTTTTGCTGAACTCTCTCTGTGACTTTAGGTAGAAACAAAGAAAAAAAGTGTTTTATAAGAATGTTGTAGCCAAAGGATATCTTGTGACCTATAATCTTGTCCTATATCTTTTTAGAATCATTTCAGTTAGTATTTATGCAACAAGATATGAGACTAGGAGGTTATTTTAATTAATGCCTATTTCAGGTATGTAAAATTATCCAAGACAGAATCAACAAAGGCTTTCAGCAGATCTGAGATTTTCACAGCTTAGCCAAAAAGCATGGAGTTTCTTGGTTATTAAGAAAAGTATATATGGCATCCAGGGATCCCTTCACTCATCAGCCCCTAGTGAGTAATTCTAAAATCAAGGTAACCTCTAAACCATAGCTCAGAAGACCCCAATATATTTACTACAACAAATTACACAGAATAGCAGAATAAGTGCTGAAGAAAGGGTCTCCCTGTGTACAGATATATGCTAGTATTCCTCCAGTAAATATTGTGAATATGTGTTATTAAGGAACATATATGATGGACACAAATAAGATATGTATGACCAAGGCAGTGCAAACTGGGACAATTCACACCTCTGATGTTGAGTTGCCAACATACTCAGGTGGTTTTCTGCCACTCTCTATTGGACATAGATTTACTTTTGCTTGGAATCATATCTTTATGAACTGGTCATTGTGTCACATGTACTGGATATCTATTGGTTTTGTGATTACTGATCTCTGTTTGCCATCTGCTAAATTTTTAATATTTATCCTTTTCAGGTCTGTTACTCTGTGCTATCATCTTGTTGCTTAATTGGTTTTTTAGCCTTGTCTGACTCTTCATGACACCATTTGGAATTTTCTTGGCAAAATTATTGGAATGGTGATCCATTTCTTTCTCTAACTCATTTTGCAGATGAGGAAATTGAGGGAAAGGTTTTTTTTTTTAATTTTCCTAGGGTTATGCAGCCAATAACTGCCAGAGGAGTCTTCCCAACTCCATGCTCACACTATTCATTCATTGTACGATTTGGTGTCTACCACCTAGTGCTGAGTAATAAGTAGAAAGCCTCCCTTTATTAAGGAAAACTTATTTTGCATAGGGCTACAACAGCCACATCAGCAAAAAACAACAACCCATCCATAGCAAAAGCTCAGGCTAAGATTAAACCCTATTTCCCCCCTTCCCCTTTAACCAGGTATTCATTGTTAGATGATAGCCCTCAAACCTTTTTTTATGGACTCTTCCTCACAGAACCCCACAGACACCAAGTGGCTACATTTGGTCTATGTTACCCTTGGAATGCTGTTATATTTAGGGTACCTTGTGTTAGACACACAGCTTATGCTGGGGCAGAGCCATCAGGCTGGGATGGTGAGACTCTACCAATCTCCTTTATTGGCTTGCAAAGTAATATAAGAGCAAAAACAAAAGGGGAGAGAGGTTGATGGAGCCACTTGACCTTTGTTCTGCTTTACCGATTTTATTATGGGTGACTACCAGCAGCAAAATTATTCATTGTTACTTAGCATTGTCCTGGCCTCTCTACAGATAACCTCTGAGTTATATAATTATTATCATTTTGGTTAAAGATTATTACCACATTTAAGATAGTTTCCTTTGATTTACCCCGACTTGAATAATATATCCCTCTTTTGATCTTACTGGCTTTAGTTCTTTAGATTTCTTATTCTTTAAAGATTCTCACCCTAATTTTTTTGTCATATTTCTTAAGATCCAGTGCAAGTATTTTCCTGTGTCCAAACCAGCCTAAATTCTTAGAACTTGGGCAGAATAAAATGCACGAATCCTAAAATAAGTGACAAATAGTGTTTTCCAACTAAGGTAAGTTTCCTTAAAGCCTGCTTCAAAGAGTCTGTAGAAAAACAAACAACAAATGAAACAAAAACAAACTTTTGCATTGTGGATATTTTTACCAGTCAGAAATTTAGCTTAACAAAGTAAATGCTCAAGTATTGTTTTTTTTCCCCGACAAATGGATAAATGTTCCACTTTCCCCTGCCTGTACTTTTTTCTTCATCAGCACAGGGACTTTCTGACCCAAGAAAGAATGTTTAAACATTAATTTCACATGAATGAAACTTAGAAACATATTCCCTTGCAGGCGAGAACAAAAACCAATAGGAAGTCAAGTCAACTTAAATGGAAAGTCTCTGCCTTCAAGAAGCTTACATTTTTATCAGGGAAGAACATACATATAGGAAGCTGAAAAGGTAGGGAGAGGAGAGAGGATAAAGATATTTGGCATGGGGGCTGGATTGAGCAATTCAAGCTAGAACCTGATGAGAAATGAAGACATAACTGTCCTGGGCAGTATCTTTGTACTTGTTCCCCCATTATCCCCTCACTCATCAGGGGTGCCAGTGCTTTCCCACTGTTGAGAGAAGGAGCTGGTATTTCAGAAAGCAAGAAATCCATGACTTTAGTAAATATACACATCCCTCTCTTGTCTGAACCAGAGCTGCCAACTAGTCACAAGGCATCCTTATTTATTTATTTACTTATTTATTTATTTACTTATTTACTTATTTACTTATTTACTTATTTATTTATTTATTTATTTATTTATTTATTTATTTATTTATTTATTTATTTATTTATTCATTCATTCATTCATTCATT